>BMAC01000010.1:3142951-3154513 GCA_014905375.1 Phtheirospermum japonicum
AAAAATAAGAAAACTGACAATTTATAAAATAGAACCAAAAGCAATGGAAATAAATATGCGACGAAAATTGCCTTGGTTGAATTGATTTCTTACCTTGAATTGTTTAGCTGATCCTTGATGCAAAAATATAAATTCACAATTCTATATAATTGTCGTTGAATCTACGATTTTATCTCCTATCTTAGACACATAAAATAATCCATTCACGTTAACCCTTACTGTTAAGAAATCCCACAATCATGCGAATAAACCCAACAATAGCTTTAAAAACACAAGAGACCGACAATCCAAGAAGTAAATAAATAATCCATTAATTACTAACTCGTTTAATTATTCTGCCTAAAAACGATAAGGCATAATCCAGCCAATTATCTTTCTTAATTTCTTATTATGATAAATAAATAATCTAAACCGACTAAATTATTAATTAAGCAGTAGGTATCATGTATAGAGTTATAGGTAGCCAATATATAAACTAAACAAACAACCATGAAAATAAGCATGCAAAATAATCAATACATGGAACAATAAACTAAAAATAAATAAATTAATTCGATCTCGCAACATAATCTTCAGGGTTTCAATCGTCTTCAACCAAGACAAAATAGAGAATTAGCCACGTAGGGCTTTGATAGTTCAAAAGAAAAGAAATAGACGAGAAAGATATCAAAGAAGTAATAAAAACAGAAGAAGAAGTCGATCTGGTGATGTCTGTTGTCTGGCATCTCTTCCTGTTTCCCAGATGTCTGTTATTTATTAATCTTTTGGTGTGTCTTTATATGCTCCCCCCTCTTTCCAAAAGGTCTATGTGTGTACTCTTGTATTTATATCCAATGCCCACGGGCCGAATATTGGGCCAAAAAGACTTCTAATTATTAAGACGGAAAAATATGTTTTGTATGCTCAGCGACATTGGTAGCGACACCAGCATGGTGATCATGTCGTGGCTTGTTTCTATACAGCAACACCATCAAGAGCATGGTCATGTCATGTTAATAATTTGTTGTTTGGAATGCTTCTTCCAATTCTGCTCTTTCTTCCAATTATGCTCCGGAGCATTATTTTAGTGCACCAACATAACCATGTTGTTTGAAAAGTAACAAATCAATCCCAAGTCACAAAACAACGCATAAATCAGCTCCAAACTGCAATCAAAACCAACAAACGACCTCGGAAACACAAAATAAGATTGAAAATATACCATTTAAGCTCATGATCACCACAAATATGTAGATAAAAATCCCTAAAAACCATGCATACGACACATCATGAAGACATAGAATATTATAATGAGATGGTGAGAAATTTGATTACCATACATAGCTATCCAAAAGATATTGTAAAGAAGGGAATCATCATAATTATCGGGATGTAATTGCCACCGTGACCAGATTTACATAAAAATCCCTTAACTATTATTTTTACACAATATAGTAGTAACAATAGGGAAAATAATCTCATCCATCCATCTGGCATCATTTAGTGGCTGAGATTTTACAACCCCGACCCCCCCCCCCCCCCCCCCACCACCACACACACACACACCCCAACCACCACAGGGTTGGGTTCCAAAGAGAACCCAACCTTATTTAAGAACTTGAGAACTAGTGCTTTTATTATATATCAGTTATGTACACCGAGACTATTTTTTTTTATAAGATCTTAGTATTTTTAATTAAATAAAGAAATATACATATAATTTGGGCCATCCACTTAATTCGAATTAAGGAAAATAGAGCTTCAATCCGAAGTCATAGATGTTAGGTGATGTGGAGGACTCGATGGAGTCGGAGGATCAGTTGGGTAACTCTGTGGAGTTAGGTGATGGGTTGTAGCCTGCCCATGATTCAACTCAATCTATTTGTGCAGACAACGTGTTCGGCAAAATGTTTGAACCAGTAGTTGATATTGCAAAGTCGCCCAAACAAGCAACTGAATCGGGGCAACCCTTGACAAGCTTTCCAGTACCCCCTAATGGTTCGGTTCAAAACCAAAAAAAGAAGATTTCTTTGGCTAATAATCAGGACATCCCAAAGGGTACAAAGTCCCATCATATTTCGACAAATGGTGACCTTCTTGAGATTGATGAGGGGTTGTTGGATAAGGTTGAAGAAGCATGGGGTTTTTCTTAGCTTGGCATTTTACGTCGAAATTTCCCCCAAAACAAGCACTTTCCGTTTAAGTTTATATTTCACGTGTCAGGATGAATAATGTTCAAATTTGAGAAGGATGAACATCGAGAACAAATATTTCTTTCGAGGGCCGTACTCAATTTTTGGCCAAGCTTCAATGATGAAAAATATGTCCTGATGATGTTTTATTTTACAAGAACATTTTTTGGTTTATTTCGATTTGGGTCGGATATCTTAGACTGCCGCTTGATTGCTGGAACTTGGAGGTTCTTAGCCATCTCGGCTCCCGCATCAGAAAACCAATTGTTACCAACATGCTCACTCGTCAAAAATAGAGTCTTATTTGATTGGGTCCTTTTGGGTCTGTTTGGGCTAAAACTCCGAATCCTGAACTCAAAATCACAATATCGAATACTCGTTTGTTCTAAGACTTAAAAATCAAATATTCAAACAATAATATCTTACAACTAAATAATTAGATATTACTAAATACAATATAATAATACACTATCATCCACTTTTCAGACATGATTTGACATCAAATATAATATAATAATACATTATCACCTACTTTCCAGACATGATTTGGCATTTACAGTAAAAAGTAAAGGATTATAAATCCTATAACAAACAAGAATTCTTACTATTATAGAATTATGAATACATCATAATTCTGAATACCAGAATTTAGAATCCCAACGAATGCTAATTCAAACAGGCCATTTGGAAGTAGACATTGGTACCCCACTTATCTCATGGTGAAGATTAAACTTCCTGGTGATCGAATTCATGAGTAGACTGTTGAATATGATTTCAAGCCGAGATTTTGCAGCGATTGTCAACTCTTAGGGCACTCTACTTCCCATTGTTCGACTACTGTCCCCACCTCGAAGTCTACACCTAAAAGCAAGACATTGGCTAAACTACCTGGGAGCATAGTACAACCTGTCCTCGTTGAGGCGTCGACAACGAGCGATCTTGTGGCCGCAAATGGTTGGTTTAGGTGTTAGTCGGACTGGAAACAAGCGATGGCTACTTAGGTTGTTTCGGGAAATAGAGAAGCATCGGGTCCAACCATCGACAAGGGAAAAGTCGTCACTGGTACAATTGAACCGCACCAGACCGCCCCTAAAATGATGACGGTACAACAACAAAACCGGGAAGGAAAGGCAAGGGTAGGGCGTAGACTAGCAAGTTGCCTATCCAGATTTCACCTATGTCTCAAAGGACATCCTCGCCAAGCTCAAGAAGAGGATGAAAGGCCCCGAAGGGATTAGGTCATTGAACCGACATATAGCACTTGTTGTTTTCTTGCTTATTTGATTTTAATATTGCTTATTTGATTTTAATAGCTTGCTCTAGGCGTTTGTATGTTGTTGGACCTTCTGGTTTGTTCTTAAAAGTTTTATTTCTAGCTTTGTTTGACAGGTTTAGGGGAGCTCTCTCCGTTTTTGGATGAGCTCATTCATCGAAATGCCTGTTAAACTTTATTAGAGATTTGTTTGATTCCAACCTTTGTAAGCCATGTAAGTGATTATGCTAGCATGCAATCAATTTTATATTAACTTTTCTATCAATAAATATTTACATTTCGATAAAAGAAAAAAAAAAAAGAGACTATAAGTATATGACGGCAAGTAAAAATAATAATAAAAGAAGTTATTGTCAAGTAAATGTAATCCTGTGTAGTTAATTGTTAACTTTATTGATCAATTCTGATAATTCCACGCACAACAAACTAATTAACTTCTCTTTCCTTTCGCTTTTTTTGGTACCAAATTCATGTCAATTTATACCCAAAAATCTCTTTCGTTCACCCCGTCACAGTGAACTGATTGTTTAGTAGCACCCACCATCAAACAAGCATAAAGCTCTTCAAATTGCAAATTAGCATGATCGCTATTAACCCAGTTAGCCGAGCATCCCACGTCATCATTCAGGCTCGAGCTGCCGGCTCCGTCGTCGCAGCAGCTCGACAGAGTCGACGAAACCGGCGGCTGCTGGGCGCCCGCACACGCTAATAATTGGTGGGCTTGGGCTTGATTGGCCTGCCCATATCCGAACAACATCTCCTGAGCCCGTTTTAGCTCTCCTCGTAGGCTGTCCACTTCTTTCTCGAGCCGTTCCTTCTCGGCCAGCGCGGCTTCGAGCCGAACTTGGATCGCGCCGTGGTCTAATTCCAGGCTCTGATTCTTCCATCGGGCTCTCTTGTTTTGGTACCAAATGGCAATCTGCCGAGGTGGGACCCCCAGCTCACGGGCCAGCCGGAACTTGAGCTCCGGCTCCAGCTTCTTGGTGGCGTCGAAGCTGGCTTCGAGGAGCCGCACTTGGTCCTGGCTCAGCCGCTTCTTGATGATTTTTGATGAGTGGTTTTTTGGGTTTTGAGAGAGATTCATTTTTTTTTCTTGTAATTATTAATTAATTATTTAGTTTCCAAAATCTTTTGAACTTTTGGAGTTTTTTTTTTTCACCGGAGAGTGGGAAAATTGAAATTGGGTTTATGATTTTGGTTTTGATGATGTGACACGTAAAATTAGTGGTGAATGTAGAATTTGGAGTGTGTGTATATATGTTTATATAGGGTGCGAAAAATCAAGATTGATTGTAATTGTGGGCTTCACATTGGTATTAATTAAATGGGTATTTATGTGGGGTTTGACAAAATTGAAACTTTATTTTTATTTTTTATTGTTATGTATGAAATATGAAATTGAATGAGAGTGATAGATATAGGTTGTAGCATTGGTGGCTGACTTCTTATGCATGAGCAAATGTCTTCACGTGGGTTTGGTCCTACAATGAAACTCTAGAGTATAGTTTTATCTGTTTGTGAAATAGTATCTATATATCTATTATTATTATTAAATATTTTATTCTAAATTAAATAAAGTAGTTTATCCGTTTATGGATTAAGTTGAATAATGACTTAAAATAACACGGAATAGTGACCAAGTTCGGGGCATGAATATGTTCTTGATTGCTCCATTGGATGAGGCTCTCGAAAAATGCTCTAATGTTATAAAACCTGGTCTTTCTAATAATAATATATTACTCCCTCACTATATTTTTAGTGATTGTTATAGAGTTTTTATTTAAAATTAAGAAATATAAATATTTAATTAATATATCATCAATTAATTAATAATATTGATATTAATTCTATAATTTTTTTTGCTTAATTTTACTACTATAAATTTATTTATATAATTTTTTAAATAAGTGAAGATAAAATTGGAATAAAATAGCAAAAAAATTTGAAACGAAACTTAATTTGTACCAAAACTGAATTTCTTAAACAACTTTATATTAAATCATAAGCAATGTATAATTATAGAAAATTTAGATTAACTTCAGATTATAAAATTTAGAAGATCAATGAATATAAGAGCATCTTTAGTAGCAACCACACCCCTCCCTCTTTTTCAATTTTCAACATGTCGAATCACCAAAATTACCCTCCATATCACCAAAATTTTATTTTCTTATCTTCCCCTCCCCTGCCTCTTTTATACCATTTATTCACCCTACCATCAAACTTAATCTTTATGGGTCCCACATGTTCTCCATTAATTGTATTTATACTTTGTATATTCCATAATATTATATTTATCTATTAATTTATTATATTTTATAAATATAAAAATCATATACATATATATACATATATATATATATATATATATATTTGAATTTTTTTCATTTATAATATTAATTTTTATGATTACTTCATTATAATTAAAAAATTACAACAACTAGTTGATTAAAAATCCGACATATTACACATTTTTAATTTTTTTAAATCATAATATTAATTTATGATTACAACAACAAGACGTGATATTTTATTTTATTTATATATCTATTCTTGATTTTTTTGAATTATAATAATATTTATGGGTACTTCAAAATAATTGAAAAATTACAATAATAAAGTGATTAATAATAAAATTTTAATTTTTTTTAGATGTAAAAGTTTATTTATAATAATAATTTATTTTTTTCAATTTTATATATATAACTCATCGCAAAAAAGGAAAAAACAAAAAACAAAAAAAAAAAGAAAAAAAACCTAATGTGGAACGGAAAAAAGGAAAAAGAAAAAAGAAAATACGGAGGTGGGATCTGCCATCCCACCTATTGGTCGGGGTGGCATCTGCCGCCCCACCTTTTTTCTCTCTCTCCCCTCCATCGTCATATCCACCTCCCCACAGTCTCTTTCCATCCCCCGTTAAAGATGCTCTAAATATAGGAAATGGAAGTATGATGTCTTCGTGTCATCATTATCAATTCCATAATTATAATATTTTATTTATGTATAATAAAGTGTGTGGTAACTTGATTCGCATTACAGATATAATAAGAGTAAGATTACCCAACTTGTAAACAAAATTTGTTCCATATTACTATACGAAACATTTGATAGAATTGGTAAAGATAAGGACTTTGAGGGAGGATAGATGGGAAAGCCTAATATCTTGCAAAAATTAGTGTTTTACACTTACAAGTCACATTTCAAGTGTGACATATTATTGTGGATGCATGTCAATATCAATAATAATACATATGCTTATGTTTCATATATATATATATATATATATATATATATATAATAAAGAGTGAAATACAAAATATCGATCACATTAAAGTTGATAAGCTCACAGTTATCCACTTATGTTTAAGAGTATTAATTTGTACTGTATTTTGATACTTAGCGATTTCCCAATTTTCTCAAACAAGCGTTCAGTATAACGTATATTTTCATTAGTTCTCTATAATTACGTTATTAATAATAATAATCAGTATAGTAGTGGATATAATGATTAATATTAACACCGTGAATAACCTATTGCTTGTGTCCTTTTATTACTATATATCATCAAAATAAGGGGAAAAAGTGGTACCTGCTCGTCCTATATATATCACGAATCCGACCAAAAGCAGAAAACAACAGTAGTAGCATATATTCAATATTGGAGAACTAAATGAGACCCTTAATTTGAACATTTTCAATTTGTCCCATGATGCCTTTTCTTTCTTATATTCATATGCAATGCAATGATGTACAACCTGGGGGACCATCATCAGCTCACTGCTACAAGTTTCCATTAAACACCTGAATGCATTTAAGACTTAAGAGCAACAATTGGTCCAGATTCGAGATTCATTTATTTTTATTTTATTTTATTTTTGGAAAGAGAGAAAAAAAAATTGAGAAGAATTAAGAGAAAGATTAACCTTTAAAAAAAATTGAAAAGTTTGATCTGCGGTTGGTATATATTTATCGGAATACTAGGGGTAGATAATCAAGATTTCCAAGAATCCATCTGGTTCCATCTTCACCTTATACTTGCCATGATTGTATTCTTATCCCTCTCAATAAGACTAACCCACGTCACCCTCAAATTCTTGGGAAATAATAAAATTCAAAGAAAAAATAAAATAAATAATAATAATTACGTGTTTGGGAAAAATAAAATTGCAAGAAATAAAATTCTCAATCCAGCTATGGGTAGTTCGGCCCAAGAAGAAGAAGAAATAAAATTCTGAAATAAGAAATTGGAGTTTTGGGTCAAACAAACCAACCCGGACTGAGGTGGCGTTAACCCAAAAAAAAAAAAAAGGAAAATGAAACGTTGGGTCAAAGTGGGGATAAATGTGTACTGAAAGATGAGGGTAAAAACCAGCACCATTTAAAACCTAGTGGATTGCATTGACCATCAACGAAACAATCAACTAATTCATCTCATAAACTTTCTTTTTCACGATTTTCTTCGAAACTAAAATGGAAATCAAAACATTTCTTAAAATAATACTAACATTAAAAGCAAGCAATATGATACTCTATCCGTCCCACAAAAATAATCCACTTTTATTTTCGTCCGTCCCACTAATATAATCCAGTTACCATATTTAACATATCATTAGATTTTAATTTCCACACATACCCTTAATTAATATTCTTGTTCTACCTCATAAATTGAAAATTGATGATTCAAATGCAAAATTTTACTATTCCAATAACAAATATACTAATTTCAATACTGATTTCTATTAGTATTAATTGACATTAATAAATTCAAGAATGGTATAATTGGAAAACACTAACTAAATTAATGATTTAACTATACAAACTACCAATTTTTTAATCTGTGTGAAACCAACCGTAAGACCATCAAATTGGGACGGAGGGAGTATGTTTTTAGGGATCGAATATGCGCACCTAAAATCTTATTAGTGTACCCAAATTAAAAAAAAATCATAAAAATATCAAAATTACCCCTTTAACTTTAAACACCCTAAAATATAATTTATCTTCTTCAACCTCCATTACCACCCATGTCGCCACCGTTGCCGCCACCACTGCCATTAACACCCCAAAATATAATTTCGCCTACTCTCCATCTCATCAGCGGTGGTGGCGGCGTTCGGCAGCCACAAATCGACGACAACGATCAGTGACCATGGCGACTGGACATAGTGCCATTGGCGGTGGTAGTGGGGCATGGATGGAATCGACGGTGGCATGGCTTGAATCAGCGGCTGACAGCGACTCGTTGACGGCTTTGATTGGGTGGCATAACTATCTTGACTCGTCGGTAGCCGAGAAAATGGCGGCTGGCGTTTCGGCGAGGGCTCCAGCAGCTAAAGAATTTGCAGTAATAGGGCTGGCGTGCGGCAACGGGGATCGATAGGGTTCGATTTGACGACTGAGGGTTGACGCTTCCAGCAGGTGATAGACGGGGGCGATGGGGTTCTGGTTTTGGGAATTTTGCCAGCCGGGTTTGGAAAAATTATAATTCGGTGGTGATGGTGATGACGAGAAAACGACGGAGATGGTGACAAATGGTGGTTCCGATGATTGTGGCGATGATGGAGATGGGTTGACTGTTTCGGCCGGCCGAGTACAGCTGTAAATGGTGCTGTGATTTTGGAGAAAAGGTGGTTTTGGCCGGAAAATTGGTTGTGGTGATGGTGGTTGCGCATGTTACTGGCTGTGGTGGTGGTTTGTTCAGGGTGTCGGGTTTTCGTTAATGGTTTCAGATTTTATTTGGAAATATTTGTAGAAAACAACAGAAATAATTCGTTTACATGTTGATGCTTGCTGTTTGTTGTTTCAGAAGAAGAAAAAAAATGACAAGAGTATTTGGTGAGGGTTTGTTGTATAGAAAGATTAGTTGTTACAATAATTGTGGGGTGTTTAAATTTAAAAAAAGTAATTTTGGTATTTTTGAGAATTTTTTTTTTTAATTGGGATAAACTAATAAATTCTTGTGGTGCATATATCCGCGCCCATATTTTTATTTTTTATATCAGAGTAAATTAAGCGAAAAATTATTTTTAAGGAGAATATTTTTTAAGAGTAAAAATAAAATGTAATGATTAAAATTGATTTAATATCAAAAATAGTGAAATAATAATCGATAGTTAGAGCATGTAAGAATAGAAATAATAAGATTTCTGAAAAATTAATATATAATAATAATTGGTGATATAGTAATTTGTTTAAACGAAAAATGAATAAAAAATGAAAATGAGTTGAAAATATATAACTTTTGAAATATTTTACCCAAAAAAAAGTAAATCTCAAATTGACAAAAAATCTAAAATTAAAATAATATTCAATTGCTTCCCAAATATTAAGTTCAAATTTCTACAATCCAACCCCGCACAAAGGCTTCACTTGTGCGATTTATCTGGTCCATTTGGAAGTTATAGCATTAAATTTAAGTTTGTACCCAATTCCAATTCGAAAAATATATAATCGTTACGGATTACCCCTTACAAATAAATAAATTTAATCTGGAAAAAAATATTTCTTTTTATGTTCACATTGAAATCCCCAAGTCGTACGGATCAGAGAGAGTATCATATCATGCGCATAGGCATCATATTGTCCTATCAGCCTCAACCCTCAAAGCTCAAAAGTTGGACGCGCATAGCAAGTTGTGCATAAACATTCAACGGTAATTAGAAATTTTGAGGAAAGTCATAAGCGGCGTACCATAGAATTGACCTGAAATTGATCAGTTTGGGTCTCTTATTCCTAGACCTTGTTTGGAGGGCCTTGTGAAGTGTAGGTTCATCCGTGCTAAAAGTCACTTATCATATTAGAAACAAAATTAGTTGAGAAAATAAAGTTGACAGTGCTTGCAAATGAAAATCATAAAGAAGGAAAAAAAAGTTAAAGTGTTTGGAGGAAAAACGTTCTCATTACTCATATTATTGTTATTATTATTTTAATATTTTGAATAAAATATTTTATTAAGAAAATAAAAAAATATATTATTTGAGTTATTTTAAAAAATTTTAAGAGGGTTCCGTTGCACTAATAAACCACATTGTGCACTGTTGTGCATATTCAGTAACAATATTAATTGTGCATGTTGGAACTAAAGTTATAATAATAAGTGATTAATATCATAAATAGTCATTGTAGTTTTACACAATTGTGATATTAAGAACTTAAAAAATATGAAATATTTAATATTGTGTATGTTCACTTACACTAATTTTCATGTTTAATATTGTAATAATCGTTGATTGATATCTTAATTTGTCATCACATGTATGCAAATTTGTGGTAGAAAATTAAAAATTTTCACAAATATTGTGCAATTTCACTAACACTAATGTGCATTTTCAGTGGCACTAATGTACATTACATGAGTCAAATATTGTAATAGTCACACTGATTATTGTGTATTTTTAATACACTATTGTGCATCTTATCTAACAACTGTGAATATGCAATTGGTTGACATCATACTCATTTTAATATTAGACAGAAAAAGACAAAAATAAAAACAATTTTTTAAAATATTATTTGAAATATAATTTTTAATATAAAATAATAATTAATAAATCAATTATAACATCATTATTATAAATCTAAAGTTATAAGAAAATATGATTATGTCATCATCCTCAAATGCAGGGGTTGAGGTTCATTCTTATTTCGTACACCGAGACTCATTCTCACTAAAACCCACCCCTATTATCAACAAAAACATAGTGTTTGATTATTATAGCATGGTATTTGACTTACCACACCATTATTATATACCCTTTCACTAAAAAATACTCCCTCCGTCCCACAAATATAGTCCAGTATTCTATTTTCGTCCGTCCCACAAAGATAGTCCATTTACCATATTTAACATATCATTAATTTTTCATTTCCACACATACCCTTAATTAATATTCTTGAAATACTAGTTTTCTAACTCGTAAGTTGAGAATTAATGATTACAATGCAAAATCTTACTATTCCAATAACAAATATAATAATTCTAACACTGATTTTTATAATTATTAATTGATATTAATAAATTCAAGAAGGGTATAATTGGAAAATACTAATTAATTTAATGACTTAACTATATAAACTACTCATTTCTTAATTTGTGTGAAACCAACCGCAGGACCATCA
>BMAC01000010.1:3167002-3179742 GCA_014905375.1 Phtheirospermum japonicum
ATTATATATGTATATAAGTATATATATAATATTAATTCTTATTATTTTAATATTAATTAGAGTATCTATTCTTACTATGTTAAGAAGATTCCTACATAATTAAAAGAGGAAACTAATCCAAGGTGACTTTTTAATTAAAAAAAGAAACCAAATCATAATAATATTAAATAAGGTATCTATCATAATTATGTTAATAAAATTCCTACATAACTAAAAAAAAAGAGTATCTATTCTAATTATGTTAAGAAGATTCCTACATAATTAAAATAGGAAACTAATCCAAGGTGGCTTTTTAATTAAAAAAAGAAACCAAATCATAATAATATTAAATAAGGTATCTATCATAATTATGTTAATAAAATTCCTACATAACTAAAAAAAGAAAACAATCCTACGTGGCATTTACGTGGCATTCCATGTATATAAGTATATATATATAATATTAATTCTTATTATTTTAATATTAATTAGAGTATCTATTCTAATTATATTAAGAAGATTCCTACATAATTAAAAGAGAAAACTAATACAAGATGGCTTTTTAATTAAAAAAAAAACAAATCATAATAATATTAAATAAGGCAGCCTGGCTCGCGTCGACTGACGCACCCGTCCACGCACCGTCGACGCAAAGGTTCTGAAGCGTCGATCCTAGGCCCGTCAGTCGACACACTGCCTGTCGACGCGTGCAGCCTGGCTCGCGTCGACTGACGCACCGTCCGGCAGTTTGAGCTGAGATATTAACATTAAACAAAATTAGCTTATTTCATATAAAATAAAGTAAAAACACATTAAACACCATAAGAAACGAAAAACATTAAAAAGGAATAAAAACTATAAAAAGATAAACTAAAACACGTAAAAGCACACAATGCAAAAACACATGAAAATCACATATAAATATGTACAAATCAGTATCTATCATAATTATGTTAATAAAATTCCTACATAACTAAAAAAAGAAAATAATCTACGTGGCATTTACGTGGCATTCCACTCATATTTTTTCTCTCTCCAGACCTCTGCTTTAATATATATATATATAGATATATATAGATTTCAGTATTTAGTTTTTCATTTTAGGGATTAATTTTCCATTTTTAATGTTTAATTTTTTAATTTTAGGATTTTAAATTTTAAATTTAGAATTTCAATTATTTATGATGATATGTATTAGTTATATGTGATGATATGTACCAGTTATATATGATGATATATGTCAGATATATACGATGATAAATTAAATTATAGGGTGCACCTGGGTCCATGATATACTCTCTCGTCAAGATTCCATCGGTAATACCACTAAGGGTTTAAGAATACCTTTAGTAAAACTCGAAGGGCGAAAAGATACCCTTGGTATCACTAAGGGGATCTCCATACCCCTCGGTAATACCGATGACTATTTTAAGCCCTCGGTATTTTTGAAAATAAAAAAAATAAAAATTTAATAGTATTAAAATAATCATATATTGTTATTTTACAAACTTAGAGTTAACCTGATTGTAATATATAATTATCATTGATCATGTTTTATTGACATGTATCGTGTAATATTAATAGTATCTATGTTAAGATCGGTCTTATGTTATACTATATAAATCAATCGATTTATTCAATTAAATACACAATTAATGAAAACTCATCACTTCTTTAAAGATACCAATAGATCGTTTTCTTTGTTTTAGAAACACAAAAAAATACTAATTGATGAGTAATTATATATATTTTTTATTTTTTTAAATCTCAAAATACCGAGGGTATCAAAAAGCCCTCATTATTACCGAAGGGACCCCACACTCCTACGTAATACCGAGGGCATTTTGAAGCCCACAATATTTTCAAAATTTAATAAATAATAATAAAATGTCATAATATTAAAACAAACCACATAATATCATTCTACACACTTCAAATGTAATTAGCCTGATTTAAATATATAATTGTCATCGAACATAAATTTATTGATATGTAACATGTAATATTAATAGTACGTATGGTACAATCGATCTTATGTTATACTGTATAGATCGATTGAGTTGTTCAATTGCATACATAATTAATTAAATCGAAATAGTCTTTTTTAAAGAATCACAAGGTTGATTTCCTTAGTTTTTGAATCACAATAAATACTAATTACTAATTGATAATTATATTATATATATATATATACACACATATATATAAAGTGAGAGTTATTTTTAAAAAAATAAAAATACCGAGGGTGTGAAAATGCCATCGATATACCCCTTCGATTATACTGAAGGCATTTTTAAGCCCTCGGTATATCTGAAAATTTAAAATAAAAATAAAAAACTAAGGGACTACAAATTCCCTTGTATTACCAAGGAGATTTGATTCCCTTCGTTAATACCAAAGGCATTTGAGGTCCTTGGATTTTCTACCAAAAAAATATAATAACATTAAAATAAATCATATAGTGTCAATTTACACACTTAAAATGTTATTAAACTAATTTTAATATATAATTATCATCATATATAATTTTATTAACATATATCGTACAATATTAATAGTATGTATGATATGATCGATCTTATGTTATATTATATAGATCGATTGAGTTACTCAATTGTATAAGTAATTAATGAAATCTCATTAATTTTTTAGAATGACAAAAAAGTCTAATTGATCGATAATTATATATATTTTTTATTTTATTTTATTTATGAAAAAATAAAAATACCGAGGGTGACAAAATGCTCTCGGTATTATCGAGGGGATTTTCACATCCCTCCATAATACCAAATGAATTTTTAGGCCCTTGGTATAGCTGCAAATTAAATAAAATAGGGCTTACAAATGCCCTTGGTATTATCGAGGGAATTTTGATTCCCCTCGACAATACTAAGGGCATTTGTGGCCCTCAATTTTTTTTAGAAAACTTACAAAATTTAAGAAAAATATAATAACATTAAAATAAACCATATAATGTTATTTCAGACCTTAAAATATAATTGACCCGATTTTAATATATAAGTATCATCGAACATATTTTTATTGACATGTATTGTATAATATTAATAGTAAGTATGATACGGTCTATCTTATATTATAGTATTAGATCGATCGAATTAATCATTATAAATATAGGAGTCATAGGTTTTGGACATCAACGAGATTGTGTATCACCTAGTTAGATATGGATTCAAACCAAATAACTAACAATGGACTTACCACGGGGAAAGATATCTAACTAACACTCATCACCATTATGATTTTCACGTTGAAGAACCCTCTTATGTCTCTCTAGAAGAATCATCAAACACGGACATCAATTTGGTTCAGGATGCATCTGGACCGGATCTTGTCATGGTTGCCGCTATGAAAGAGCTACCGAACGCCGAGGCTTAAAAGTTCTATAACATGTTGAAAGTTGGAAATTAGACTAAAAGTTCTTAAAAATGCTATGATCAAGTAACTGAATTAATTAAAGAAGTTTTACCAAAAGAGAATCTCGTACTTATAACTTCTACAACGAAGTGAAGTTACTAAAGGGTATGAGCTTAGTTACCGGTCAAGAAGATAGATTGTTTCAAGAATAATTATATGATCTGCTGAAGAGATGATTCTAATCTGGCCAATTAAAGAAAATTTAATGAACCCTCGGTTTAAACCTATTTCTCATGGTAATCCAAAATGATGAAAAAGGTCAACTTCGCGTACAAGATTATGTACTACTTTCCATTGACTCTCTATTTCAAGAGGTTGTACGCATCTAAGGTGCCTGCAAAGGATACAAGTTGTCATGTTGAACACTTGGTTGAAGATGGAGTTATGCTCCACCCATCTGACTCAGAATACTGGAAATATTTCAACCAAACTCATCTGGATTTTGCATCTGAAACATTAAACTTGAGGTTGGGTCTTTGTATAGATGGTTTTTAACCATTTGGAACTTTGGTGCACAATATTCCTCGTGGCCTGTTGATAAACATAATTTATAACCATATTTGGGGACCTATTTAATTAGATTTCAATTACTGATTATGCTTTTATAAACATCTTTTGGCTTCATTTCATGCTATTGAGACGTTATTAAGTTTTTGGTATATTTTGTTGTTTTTGTTTGGAGTTTAATGGGATTAAGAATGATGGTAGTAGAGCATTAGGCTGAAGCTAAGGAAGAAAGGAGGTCATTGGACCAGTCTTGAAGCAAGCCCACTCAATCCACAAGTCAACAGGGCTCAGAGACTCACTATCGACCATGTTATCGGTCGATAGTAGGGTCACTACTGGGCCATGTTTTTATGGCATCCATTATTCACCCGACCATCGATCAATAGTGTGGTCGATAATGGTTTAACATGCACTACAAAATGGTTCTGAATAAGAGTTAATGGCCAAGATTTAATTTCAACTATAAAAAGGAGCCCAAAACAGGTCTAAAAACATCATACAACACACCTTAGATCAATCTTTCATCTTTGGATAATCTTTCAATATAGTTTAGTTTCAAATTGCAAGTTTGAGAGTTATATCGATGGATAAACACTTGGAAACACTGATCTACATCAACAATAGGGTTAGTTATATCTTTGTATTTGTGATACACTTGGGAATAAATGAACATGTCTAGTTAATAATATACCTTTATTTTGGGATTTGGTATAAATAATATTTTGATGATTCATTCGATTCAAGTATGATCCCTCTATTTTTTTCGTGTTTTAATTATATTAGTTTATAAGTGTTTACACATTTATGTTCTCAAAGTTGCGATTTATTGGCAAAACTTTCAAAACTACAAGTTTGATCATAACTCGAGGGATGAGGTTTATCAATAGACTTTTGAACACCAAACACTCTAATTGAAAAGACCAAGGGGTTTGCAATTAGTAGTGCAATCGTACAAATCTTTAAAACATTGAGAGTTCTAAAGTTGTGCCAATCCTTAAAAACTTTTGGAGTTCTAAACATGAAGTCAAATAGACACGTTGTTTCATAATTAGAATCAACGGTTTAATCATTTGAGAGAATGATGAAACTACAATTATGATTGTCTTATAAGAGAATTGAGTCATAATATACTTGATGAATCAAAAATGATGAACATTAGGAAATCATTACGATTCCAAACCCCGTAATATTTCTAAACACTTGATTTTTCTCAACCTTTTCAAATTGAGATTTGATCTTAGTTAATCTCTTAATTAATATTGTTATTAGTTTATGTTCGTCATTCATAATGACAAATACCCAAGTCATTTTCTATCATTTAGATAAAACTAAACTATTTATATTATATTACTCATCAATAGTGAACTATTACATAGTTATTTTGGGATTCGACCTTAATCCTTTTGTACTATATCTACACCGTATAATTGTGGTTAGGTAGGGTATAATAACAAACAAGTTTTTATAACTCGAACTAATCTCCAATGAAAATGGGGAGCGATCACCTGTTATCATTACACCTTATAATTTGCCTCCCTGGATGTTTATAAAATAATAATACATGTTCCTCAGTGTTCTTGTACTGGGGACTAAAAATTCAAAGGATAAACTAGATATTTTTCTACAATTCCTAATAATTGAGTTGAATCAGTTATTAACAGTTGGTGCTCCCTCATACGATATCTCTAAAAAACAAAACTTCCGGTTGTAGTGGTCGGGCGAATGGCTTGCCCATCCTCTATGGAACGCTCAGATGCCTTCACTCTTAAGTGCAGTAGGAAGCAATTGTGGTTCGACATGATCAAAAATTTCTTCAATGTGGTCATCATTTTCAATAAGATAAATGACATATTCGAAAAATTGATAAGTCGAGACACTGCCACCGAAAGTCTAATCAGGGTTAAAGATCTTGGTAGAGATAGAAATTCTGGGGCTTCTAAAAGTCATTGATCTAGATGTAGCACGCGTTAATGCATAAATACCCAAAACGTCTGGTTGGAGGGAAAGAAGCATCTTTTGGGATATGCCATATTGGAGCACAAATCTAATTCACCACAATTTAAATGTTATACACATATAGAAAGATGTTTTTGACAATGCATTCAACATGGTGATGAATGTCAAGGGAATACAAAGGACACTCCTAAATCAAGGGAAGAGCTGAATGATTATTGTAATCGTTTGGAGATGGCGCCAAATGTATTAGGAGACTTTGCCAAAACTTGTTACATGCTTGATAAGCTGTCGAATAGGGTCTATGATGTGTCGCAACTCGAGCCTGGATTATAGAGTGGGATAAGCATAAAAATAAAGCCTGATCCACCTAGCACAGTGCCAATAGACGGAGCGAGCCTGTTGCCCCAGGTATAGGAATGTTGAAGCACATTGATCATTCACTCTCTATCCTAAGTGAATTAAGATCATAATAAATTATTTATTCATTTAATGTTAATTATTTTAATAATTTTCTTTGAATACTGGAACGGGAGAAGGGTCAGATGACCACTACGTATGTGATTTTTTACTTACATAAGAAGTCTGACGGCACGTTTGTTGATCAGAGATCAACATCTAGGATGTAATTATCTTCTTTTATGCTCAATACTTATAAATTAGCTTGTTTTTTGGTTTTCATATAGATGTACAATCTATGAACGACTTGTATTTTAGAAGGAGTTCCAAAAATTTCTGGACGAGGCACTTGCTTCATCACATGACCTAGATAATCAAAGTTTATGAGGACCTTGTTTATCTTGACATTGCCGGGACACAGAAAGGCCGAATTAAGGCGCCGAATGCTTCGAGAAGTTTATGGCTTCTTCAAAGGGTTTGATGGGCTCTTCTTCCTCCACTTAGTATGATAGGGCTCAGGTGACCGAGCTCCGGACATAATAAGAGGAACTTGAGGACACAAGGCAAGCTCATCAAGCGGCTGAAGAGAAGTACAGTCAGGCCGAGTTAGAGCGTGAGTAGGATCTCATGGCATGGATGAAGAATGAGATGAATGCCAAGTTGAACACAAAGGTCGCCGATGTGATGACCGCTTTTATGAGGTGTTTATCCATTACGATTCTATTTGTAAATAATTTATGATATGTATTATGGGTTTTAAAACTTGTTTATTTCAATTCGTGTTTTGTTTTCCATTTTTTTAATATTTTGGAAATTTTATATAAAAACAAGTAATATAGTAATAATTAAAAAAAACAATTTAACAAAACCGAGGGATTAAGAATCCCTCGGTAAAAATAGGTATTACCAAGAAAATAGACCCCTCGGTAACACCAATGTGAAATGGCTCCTTCGGTATAATACCAAGGGGAAAATGCGCTAGGTATTACTGAAGGAATATTGCTCTCTGTATTACCGAGTGGACCATTTTCTCAGTAATACCGAGGGAAGAATTTTCCTCATTAATACCGAGAGCAATCTAATTCAAGGGTCAAATGATGTAATGAGATAAAATTGCTCGGTAAATCCCTCGGAATCGATACCGAGGGTTTTGTTTCCCCTATACTCATTATCGGGGAAGGTTTTACCGAGTGATTTATCACCTCGGTAAATTTTATATCAAGAGATTTTTGGCCATTACTGAGGGAAAAAACCCTCAATATTCAACAATTTTTTTTTTGTAGTGATTCATATATATATCACAACCTCTTTTATTTTGTCCTTTTTTAGAATTAAAGTACCTAACATAATTAATAATAAATTCCCTCTTGACAGTGGTGTATGGTGTATATGTAAATCCAAGATGTGAAAATAAGCACAATTGATCTGTGCAATGAAAGAATATTAAAAAAAAACAAGGCTATATGTATAAATAATATACTGAAATAAAAACTAAGATGTGCCAACATAGAAATAATGAATCGTAATGTAAATAGAGTTCGAGTTCGAACTCCATAGAATATTTTATATTACATAGATGGGATTGTCTATAATGATTGACAATGAAAATGAAAAACTTTCTCAAGATACTGACTCAAACTTTTGTGCACCCCATTTTAATAAATTAATTTTAAAGCACGTTAGTTTGCTCGCAAGAGTACGAGGTAACTGTAGGGTGATGAGTTTGACTCGAGTCGTATCTCTCGAGGAAACAACTGTTCGGTCTTTCGGATGTTTTTCTCAATTACGAAATAAAATACATGTACATTTGGGGTTTTAAAGAGATTGAATTGATCATTATGAACTAAAGCAATAATTAAACTAAAACTAATTAAAATAATTACTTTAAACTAGATTATCAACTACGAGCAATAATTTAAACTATCAATAATACGCAACCATAAATTAAACCTAATTAATGAATCTAAGAGCATGAGCATAAGAAATTACCACTAAGCAATGAGTCATAAGAATCTAAGATTAACGAATAACTAAGCATAAATCAACTCGCATAAACAAACTAAATTAACCAATATCCAATAATCAAGCATAAAACGATTAAACTAATTATCAAAACTAGAATTAACTAAGAAATTAACTAAATAATTAACTACAAAATTAACTAAGAGTTTAGAGTACTTATTGTAACTACGAAAAGCAGTAAAAAGCTCCAGCTATTCCGGAGTTTGAACGTTGATCTTGGGCGAAGAATGAATCCCGAACTCGAATTCGATGTTTTGGACGCGTTGTTCTTCGATCCTTGATCTCCGTCTTCAAATCTCGTTATGAGATGTGGGATTATTGTTATTATAAGCTAAAATACCCTAGGTGGTCGTGTCTTCTTTTAAAAATCCAAAATATGAAGGGTTTATACAGATTTTGCATGACTTGGCGCATAAGAAACCCTAAAATCCAAATTCTGGGCCGTCACGTCGACGGTGAGTCGACGTAGCGTCGACTGACGCACGCTGGTGCTCAGCGTCGGTGCTGCCTGGGCGTGCGCGTCGACTGGGTGCGTCGACATCGACGCTTCAGCAAGTTGCGTCGACGTTGCATCGACATTGGTGCGTCGACATCGACGCTTCAGCAAGTAGCGTCGATGTTGCGTCGATGCTGCGTCGACTGACGCGGATCATGGCTCGCGTCGACGGTGCATCGACGGTCGCGTCAGTCGACGCGACTGCGCGTCTGCCTTCTTCTCTCTCTATCTTTTGCTACTCGTTTCACCGGAAAGCTCGTTCTCCTATTCTTGAACATCGAACTTCGTCTATTACGCGTTGAACTCTTCCGGTTACTTAGCTGTAAGGTGAAAACAACGAAATATCACCTACTTGCATCAATTACGATCAAAATGCGGTAAAATAAGCTGAAATTATAAAAATACGAGATTAAGCTTAAATCGTCCAACTTATACCAAAAAATAAATAGAAAAACGAACTAAAAAGCTAATAAAAATAAGGACAAATCTACACTAATCAACTACCCCACGCTTTATTGGTTTGTTCGTCCTCGAACAAACGATAATTTCAAAGTATAACTAGAATGAAAATCAGTTCAAGCAAAGAGTCGTGCGTTGCTACATAGATAATTTTGAAAATATAGGTACAAGTCACACAACGTCAAACACTCAACCCTTATTACATTGTCGCTCCAAAATAAAATCATGCTTCCTCACGAAGGATAATATATATAAGTACGCTCAAAAGCACTCAAGTATTTTCTGCATGGGACGTGTATACACTCAAATCATACAATTACATGCACAATAATTAAGCACCAAAAATTAATCTCTTCTCAATCGCAAATTAAGTGTGCTATCAAAACTAAGAATCAGAAAAGGTCTTTACGGGTTGTAGTGTAAGGCTCTTTGAACGGGTGTGGAATATATAAGTCGTGTGGCTAATCGCTCACTCAACCTAATCTAATCGAGAAGCAAATTGCTTCACCTCGCTCAAAAAATAAAAACCTCACTTAACACTCATAACGTAGCCTTAATATATAGGCTATTTCCCTACTCGCAAACCGTAAAACCGACTTGAAGCTTAGAAACCACTTAATCACAACTCTTTTGCCTCTTAAACATAAGGCTTCATTAAATAAACAATAAAATTCAAGCCTTAATAAACGTGTAGGCAATTAAACAACATATCCACCATCCTATATTTTTCTTTTCTTCTCTTTTTTTTTATTTGTCCTTTTTTATTTTCATGGGATCTTTTTTTTTTTATTGTTTTTTTTGGATGGTGGTCCTTAATTACAAAAATAATAAATTCCTAATAAAAAATTCCAAGACTCATATAACCAATAAAAATACGAACTCCTACCCCACGCTTTTAATGGGTTGTAGGGGTCGTCTCAACAACACTCATGGCTATAGGCATGGATATTTGGCTATGATTGGCTCATTCGTAATTTATAGTGGCTAAAATTTATGACCGGAATAGGGTTTTATATGTGCCTTAACTTCATGTTCAAAGTCGACTACACACAACGGTTTCAAAGAGATATCAAGACTGAAACTTATTCATGTACATGCAATGATGATAAACACTCAGGCTACTCGCTGGCTTTTTGCATGAAAAATTTTGAATTGACGCTGCTTTTAAGGTTTTGCGAAATCGATTGCGTCCAAGTACCATTTTACAATATATAATAATAAATTTTGAAAAATTATGCACTTATGCACGCTCAAAGACAAAAATCTCAAATCATACTAAGTTAACTTTGATAGGCATGCCATACAAACACAAATAAGCATAGAAATAGCGATCAATCACATCAAAACCATGCATTTCAATACAAAAGACATCAAATTGCACTAACCATACTCAACCACCCCCCTCCCTAAAACTTGACAATATCCTGATTGTCATAAATATTAAAGAAAATAAGAGTATGGGAGATAAGAAAACATCCCTGAATTCGACGGTCGAGTCTCTCTAAAAACGCATGTGCAACTATCCTTCATCTTAGATCGCGTGACTAGATTGTCCCAAACAAACCTCGATCAACGAAATCATCGTAATCCATGATTGCTGCGGTAAGCGGTAGGTTCAGTGGTTGATCGTCATCGTTAACGCCTCGAGTGAAACTAGCGGTAAGGCCTTGCGGTAGCGAGCTTCCGCTATATAACCGTTATCAAGAATAAGCGATTTATCGTATTTTCTGCACATCAACACACACATAAACGTACCACGGCAATTGACGCAATATAAAAAAAGACAGAAATAAAATAAAAGAAAATAAAGAAAATAAAACGAAAACTAACTAACGCTTGGGTTGCCTCCCAAGAAGCGCAACATTTAACGTCATATGCTCGACGCAATTACTTGATCAAATTCTATCTCGTGGTGGGTCCACGAACTCCTCCTTGGTACGATCACAATTCTTCATAAAATCCTTAAAATAAGGCTTAAGTCGATGTTTGTGGACTTGGAATCCCGTCTTTGCACTCTCATTGTAAATAGTGGCAACTCCATACTCATCCATCTCCTCTATTAAAAATGGTCCACTCCATGCGACTTCAAACTTGGTTGGATCAAATTTACGATCGGAATTATACAGCACTAGTTGACCAACCTTGAACTTCTCATTAAAAACTTCATTCGAATTCTTCTTCTTTGTTGTCCAATCCTTGCTATTAGCCTCGCCATTTTTCTTCGTACGTTTAAAATTCTTGTAGGGGTCGAGGAAAACACTTTTTGAATAATTATGCGGTAGCTTCGTCTCTTCTCTTGGCTCAAACCTCGAACGATCTCGTTGTGGTCTCAACTCCACTTTTGGATCGTTTTGAGGCACGTCAAACCGCACAGGCAATCCATCATCAAATGCCTCTACATTATCAAAATCTTCAATCGTGTCGATGCTCAAGAGCTCATTCGTGCAAGAATCTACTAAATCAATAGTAGAACAATCGTCTTTTATAAATGGTGCAGGAGTCTTGTGAATATCTTGAAGTGAAAATATCACCGTTTCGCCCAATACGGACATAGTCACCCTCCCCTCGTTTACATCGATCACCGTACGCATTGTAGACATGAACGGACGTCCTAATAAAATGGTGTGTTCTCGGTTCTCTCTTTGTACGTCACCAACGTCCATAATGACAAAGTCGACCGGCACTACTAGATTTTCTACTTGTAATAAGACATTCTCCACAATCCCCAAGGGTAGCCTTATCGTTCTATCCGCCAATTGTAATCTCATCGTGGTCGGTTTCAGCGGTCCTAGGTCAAACTCCTTGTAAATTGAGTGGGGCATCAAATTTATGCTAGCGCCAAGATCGAGCATCCCTCTTGCCGTTTGTTCGTTCCCGAGAGAGATAGTTATACAAAAACTTTCGGGATCCTTCTCTTTAGGTGGCAATGGTTGCTTAAACATATTACTCACCTCTCTTATCAAAGCCACATGTTGATTTGTAGCCAAACGCCTTTCTTTTGATGCTAGATCTTTGAAAAACTTCAAAAACACCGGCATTGTCTTTATCACCTCTATCAGGGGGAGATTAATATTGACATTTTTCAATAAATTATATAGCTCCATGAATTTTTTATTCTCCTTGGCCGGACGTAGGCGACTTGGGAAGGGAACATGATCATAAACAATCAACTTCTTGGGCGGCGAATTTAAGGAATCGATGGGGTCTTCAGTTGCTGTCGATTTCTTTTTCTTCACTGCTCACAGAGGTTGGGTCTCGGTCTCTTTCTTGTCTCCCTCCTTTCCTAGCTCGATGCAGTTATCCACTTCTTTCCCGCTTCTCAGCACATGAATAGCCGAGGCTTGTTCTGTTTGGCTTGGAAGAATGTTTTTCTCCTTCTTCAATGATGCCATGTCAGTTGCCAATTGTCCTACCATTAACTCCAATCTTCTTAGTCCTGACGAATTTTCAAGAGTGCTTTTGGCCATTTCAGCCATCATCGTTCTCAATT
>BMAC01000010.1:3180487-3200826 GCA_014905375.1 Phtheirospermum japonicum
TCTACTTCCCTTGCAGTCGGGCCAAGAACAATAGCAGACCCATAAAGCACAACCTTCGGGCGTGCCAAATCTCGTTGTCAAGGTGCTCGATCTCCCTTTGGTTCCCTAACTCGGTCATTAGCTCTCTCATAGTGGTCGTCATGCGCGTAATGGTGCTCGTGCTCATATCTCCTTCCGAAATTATTTTGCTCGTAACCATGATCTTGATTCTCCAACCAATCATTCACGTGCCCTTGATTGTTAGCATACGCGTTATGCTGCAGAAAATCTTCGTTCCTAATTGCCACGTTCTCGATGTTGTGTTGGCGAATAACATTGTTGTTCATCTCTTCGTTGTGCCTCACATTCGCCATGTTGGGTTGGTGACCGATTACGTTTTGCTGCTGGTCGACTCCTTCATTTCTCCCCGCATCTTGTCTCGCAATAATGGGGCGTGGTGGTGATCTCGGTGGTGAATCGCCGTTTCGAATCGGATTTGCTTCTAACATAATGTCGGAAGCTTGATCACAAGCGAAATCAGTTGTGGTTGAGGAATCGTCCTCGGGAATAAAAACGGGTCTTGGTCTTGGTGGATTTGAACGGTGGATGTTGTCAATGAATGGTACAAGGTCGCGTTGAAGTGATCGCCTTCCTTGCATAAACTCAACAACACGTCAACGTACCAAATGGCAAAAACCAAGTGCGAAAATAAGAATAATGATGAAAAGAAACTAATAAATCAGAAAGAAAATGAAATGAAAAACATCTTAAATTCATACTCGTTGCTTCCCCGGCAACGGCGCCAAATTTTTGACTCAAACTTTTGTGCACCCCGTTTTAATAAATTAATTTTAAAGCACGTTAGTTTGCTCACAAGAGTACGAGGTAACTGTATGGTGATGAGTTTGAGTCGAGTCGTATCTCTCGAGGAAACAACTGTTCGGTCTTTCGGATGTTTTTCTCAATTACGAAATAAAATACATGTACATTTGAGGTTTTAAAGAGATTGAATTGATCATTATGAACTAAAGCAATAATTAAACTAAAACTAATTAAAATAATTACTTTAAACTAGATTATCAACTACGAGCAATAATTTAAACTATCAATAATACGCAACCATAAATTAAACCTAATTAACGAATCTAAGAGCACAAGCATAAGAAATTACCACTAAGCAACGAATCATAAGAATCTAAGATTAACGAATAACTAAGCATAAATCAACTCGCATAAGCAAACTAAATTAACCAATATCCAATAATCAAGCATAAAATGATTAAACTAATTATCAAAACTAGAATTAACTAAACAATTAACTACGAAATTAACTAAGAGTTTAGAGTACTTATTGTAACTACGAAAAGCAGTAAAAAGCTCCAGCTATTCCAGAGTTTGAACGTTGATCTTGGGCGAAGAATGAATCCCGAACTCGAATTCGATGTTTTGGACGCGTTGTTCTTCGATCCTTGATCTCYGTCTTCAAATCTCGTTATGAGATGTGGGATTATTGTTATTGTAAGCTAAAATACCCTAGGTGGTTGTGTCTTCTTTTAAAAATCCAAAATATGAAGGGTTTATACAGATTTTGCATGACTTGGCGCATAAGAAACCCTAAAATCCAAATTCTGGGCCGTCACGTCGACGGTGAGTCGACGTAGCGTCGACTGACGCACGCTGGTGCTCAGCGTCGGTGCTGCCTGGGCGTGCGCGTCGACTGGGTGCGTCGACATCGACGCTTCAGCAAGTTGCGTCGACGTTGCATCGACATTGGTGCGTCGACATCGACGCTTCAGCAAGTAGCGTCGATGTTGCGTCGATGCTGCGTCGACTGACGCGGATCATGGCTCGCGTCGACGGTGCATCGACGGTCGCGTCAGTCGACGCGACTGCGCGTCTGCCTTCTTCTCTCTCTATCTTTTGCTACTCGTTTCACCGGAAAGCTCGTTCTCCTATTCTTGAACATCGAACTTCGTCTATTACGCGTTGAACTCTTCCGGTTACTTAGCTGTAAGGTGAAAACAACGAAATATCACCTATTTGCGTCAATTACGATTAAAATATGGTAAAATAAGTCGGAACTATAAAAATACGGAATTAAGCTTAAATTATCCAACTTATACCAAAAACAAATAGAAAAACGTACTAAAATATTAATAAAAATAAGGACAAATCTACTCTAATCAGATACTTAATTCATGCTGTTGAAATTTTCAAAATAGTTTGGTTGAACTTGTAAACTCACTCATTGAGTAAGTAAACGGATGCATTTTATTCAGCACCAATGAAATCAATTGCTAGCTCCTATTTTTATTGAATTAATTGATCAGCAAGCTACCAGTTAATTATTTTGAATTCGATAGTTTTGGGTTCCAGTGAAAATTGGTCCTAGTGTGAGAAATGAAAATGAACCTCAACCCTTACATTTGAGGATGATGATATCATCAGTTTTTATAGCCATTAGATTTACTAATAATTATTTCATAATTTATTTAATAATTACTATTTTATATTAAAATTAAAACTTAAGTAATTGCTTATGTATATTCATATACTGAAGATAAACTAAAACAAGAGTATTTGCTTATATATACCTTAGATTTACTTTTTCTATTTCTTTTGATTTTTATATATTTTCTTGTAGATTGAGAATTTGACTATTTATAGTGTGGATCTTCTAATGCACTATTGTTCATAAATTTATTACTCTGCATATAAAACTGATTATAATATCATCAACCAAATGAATATGCATATCGGTGTTAGAGAAAATGCACAATAATGTAGTGAAAATGCGCAATAGGCATTGAATGACTATAATAACATTAGTCCATAACATGCACTATAAAAAAAACCTAAAAATATCGATGGATGTATCTTTCGGTATACATCAATATTTCCGTCGGTAAACCTGTTACCGATGGATTTCATCTATTAATATTTTTCTTGTTGGTAATTCAATACCGACGAAAAATTATGCCCATCGGTACTTTTACCGAGGGGAGAACTGACTGAGGTCTCCATTAGCAGACCGACGCCCATTGAACACCTTATCGTCAGTATATTATAAGGGGTGCTGCCATTGGTAAATATCAATAGGGCCCTGCCTTCGGTGTAAAACAATTGACGACAATGCCCATTAGTATTTTATTTATTTATTTATATACCTTAAAAGTTTAAAAAGTAAAACATAGAAAACAAAACACAAATTTAAACTGAAATCAAAATAATATATCCTTCAATCAATTATCTACATATAGAGCAAGATTTAAAATCTAATAAATCAAAATTACATAATACAAAAAAGGTCACGACTAAGGATAGTTAGGAGACGGTGGACCTCGCGGTGAAGGATCCAAATAAAGGAGGCGTAGGACAATGATAGGACAGTTGAGGAGGAGGTGGACCTCAAGGTGGAGGATCTAAATGAAGGAGGCCCAGGGTGCAGATAGGACTGTTGAGGAGGAAGTGGAGGTAGCAGCGGTGGATGGGATATGGTCTTTCACTACAGTTATCGGCGCGATGAGCTGCGCCTGAAAGTCTGCCCAGAGTCGGACCTCGAGCTACAAGAGTTCCTACTACACCTCTCACTAGGCTCGCTAGTACATCTCAACCTGCTCCTCAATCAGCATATGTTGCACATGAAGTTAATTATGTATTTAGAGCTATGTTTCAAGCTGCCTGACACAACTATTGGGCTGAGAGGAAGAACCACCGCCTTTGGAAATACTCATAGCCACCAAAGTAGCCAGTACATAACATCGACCCTTCTTTACCCTAACGGTGGATAGATAGACCTCGCTCTCGTCAACCTTTGTATC
Source organism: Phtheirospermum japonicum (assembly GCA_014905375.1). NCBI lineage: Eukaryota > Viridiplantae > Streptophyta > Magnoliopsida > Lamiales > Orobanchaceae > Phtheirospermum > Phtheirospermum japonicum. The sequence continues at coordinate 3,184,288 of BMAC01000010.1, forward strand.
TGGGTCCTGTGAGTTAGCACGTGCCTCATCATAAAGTCTTTGAAAATCCTCATGAAATACAAAATTATTAGTATAGCTTAGTTAGTATTAACAATTTAATGATATATATACTTACAACTATCTGCTCTGATCAGCAGTCACTATACGTGCCATCAGGTTTCTGGTGTGTAAAGCCACACGAGTCTCATACGAAGTGGATTCCTGACCCTTCTCCTTACACTGTACGAAATTATCTGAATATTTTACATTCACTGATCATAAAATATTTAATTCCTTACGGTGTGAAATCTCAAACATAAACATAAAGAGGACGAGTCTATATCTCCTATAGTACATCTTGCAGATGATGATCGGCCTCGTCCTCGACGTCATACATCCCTATCAATTAAAAAAATGCATATTACCATAAATATGTTCAATATAAACAATTTTAAATGATGGATTATTATACACTTCTAACCTGAATCGACACTTTCAATATCTACATTATCATCAAACTCATCTTCATTTATATTTTGATCATTAGAAACTCATCTTTTGTCTCTTCCTTTGCCTCATGAACAAGTTCATTTGTTTTATTATCAACCGGGTCATGTAATTAGAAATTAACATCCTCCAATTATATTAAATTATGTGTATCTATAATATCCTATTGAAAGGATTGATCAGGCAGTAGGGGCTCAATAAACCCTATATTTGATCTTGATTTTGTTTTACACGGCCCACCAATCTAACTTGTTTCATTCCAAACTCAAATACATGCAGTAGTAAACTTGAACAGCTTGACAAACGAGCTTATATTGAGGATTAACCCTTGTGATTGTGGGAGTTAGATCAAGAACAAAAGTGTGCTCATGCAAGAAAACTCTGTATATTTGAGTCTCATAAGCTTCTACTAGACGACCGTAATTATCATACTTTTCATCCCCATAGTTTGTTCCTCTTATACAGGCACCAGTGCTCAAAGTGGATCTAAAACATGTATCCATTTATCTTGCAACTAACATATATAGCCACACATCGTGATTGATCTACTGCTCTTTGGTAACATTTTCTAGGGATCTTGTGATTCAAACTTACCAGGAATTCATTTTTCATTTTTTCGTTGAGCCCATCATCTTAAATATTTGGTTGAAAACGCTTTATACCCTCCATGAAATCATTACATACGTTATAAATTGAAAATAATTTAAATTTATTATATACGAAATGTTGACACAAATTCAAAGTGAATACTCGTACCTTATATAATATTGGACCTCATCACATTCAATAAATCATACTTTCTTGCTACATCGAATTCTTTTTTATCTAAGATCTCTTTTCCTTATGTTTCAAAGTTTCACCAAATTTCTTGAACACCGAAGGAACGTCATCATTATCGTCGAAACTATCTTGTCCATCATATTTCGAGGCAGATTTGTTCTTTTTGTGGACACGTGTTAGGATGAACTAAAAGTTGACGACTCTTCAAAAAGGTATGCATTTGCTATTGAGCACTCGACACTCACCTTGTTCTTAGCATTGTTCTTCAATTTGCAAAAACATCACTCAAATAGATACATCGATTTGTATGGCACATGGACAATAATTCTCACTTTACATGTTAAGTGAATAGAGCGGTGACGACCTTCGAGCAACGACAAACAGGGCACGCGGTGGTTGACTATGGAGGCAGCGGTCGACGACTACGGAGGCTGTATCGTTAGTTCTATCGATATTCTCGATTTATTTTTCTAGTGATACACATTAGTGCTACTGAAAGTGCACCTTAATGTTAGCGAAAATGCAAAATAGTGTTTGTGAAGATGCATTTAGTCATTGATGATTATTGGATCATTAGTTTCATATGATGCACAATCATGTCACTAAACATGCACAATTGGTTATATTTTCATTTTTTGAAGTTTGAAATCACAAATTTGCATAGATGCACTGGCAAATCATGATATCAATTACATATTATTACAATATTAGATATGCGAAGCAGTGTCAGTGAATATGCAAAATAATGTCAGTGAACATGCACAATAGTATTTTTTAATATTAAAGTTTGATAACACAACTGTGTAAAGATACAACGACTAATTATGATATTAACAACTTATTGTAACTTTAGTTTCATGAGGCACGGACGATAGTACAAGTGAAAATGCAAAATAATATACAGAAAGTTGCACAATATAATTTATTATGTGAATCGGAGTCCTTGTTGAAAACGAAAACAATGAAATTTTCAAATAATAATAATAATATGATATCATCATTGTCAAATCTGATATCATAATTTTCCAAATATATTGGTTATAAAACATTATCGTTTACTGAATTAATTCTCACTTGAACATAATGTGTGTATATATATATATATATATATATATATATATATATATATATATATATATATATATATATAGAGAGAGAGAGAGAGAGAGAGAGAGAGGATTAGATCAAATGAGAATCATGTCTTTATTTGTGAACCTATCTATTATGGGCTTTAGATCGAATTAAATGGATGAACTAGATTTTTTTTTTATATTTTCTTATTTGATTAAAAGCATTAGGATTATATAATAAAAGCACTGCTGTTTTATATAACTGAAATATTAATAAAACAATTTGATTGTATAATAAAAGTACTGCTGGTATATAATAAAAGCATTAGTTCGCAAGTTCGCAAATAAGGACATGATTCTCATATATATATAGTTCTCATATATACCGCCCCAACTACATGCAATATTGACGGTATATATATATCGGGGAAGTAATATATATATATATATATATATATATATATATGAACTAGATCTGAAATGATATACAGTCGATGTAACATATAGACGTCAATATTGCATGTAGTTGGGGCAGCAACCCATTCCCCACCGTCTACCTAATATTTGATGTTCGAAACTTTAAGTTCATGTATCAATGTAGTAACCAATATGATTGAGCATTGAACACAATTTTGGCATTTGGGGAAGATTTAATATGTTGACACTGCTGGGGTGGTCCTAATGTAAGCCTAGTGGGTTTCCCACATACATATCATGTTATTTTCAACCTTCGATGCATATATGGACTACTTGGGTAACGCAATCAGTTTTGGAAAATAACAAAATAAAGTATCAAGAAAAAAAAATCAGTAAACTTATTTGATTTTGTTTTTAACTAAGCATCTGGCCATGTCATGTAGGAGTGGACCGAGTGGTCAAATGAAATTGAAATTGTAGTTAACGATTTTGGAACCGAAATATATATAACTTGATTGGATGATTTCAAGTACGTTTATATATGTCTGTATGTATAATAAAATTTTATTCTATAAATTTTCAAATAACATTAAAGGAAAAACAGATGATTTAACGGAACCATAAGGTTACAATTCTCCATTTTGAGAATCGAGTCGCAAAATGGAGGTTCCGAAACCATGGCCACCCTATGTCACTGTGTCCACCATTGTGAGCAACAAGAACATTAAAGGATTGATTAGGTCAAGGAGAATTAAATTAGAACAAACTGTAATCTTAAAAGATGTATATGTACTACATCCAGTGTATCCAAATTATGACATTATTCATGACATAATAAAGGGTTTATAATATGACTTTATCTTGTACAAGAAAACAGACTTTATCTTCTATCTCATGAGTTGTAAGCATGATCAATGACTTTTTTAATTTTGGTAGGGGATTTGGGTTTTTGACTCCGAGTTATATATAATTGTTAAATCGAAATAAATAGCCCATCAATGCTATGTGAGGTCCACTTGATCACTAAATTTTTAATTTTCATTCTTTAGTTATGTTTACAGTTTCTATTTTCTAGTTTCTACTGAAGTTGCTGATTTTTCCCTCCAGGTTAATCTTTTTTTATGGGGAAATTGGATGAATAAAGGCTTCCAAGTTCCTGATTAGGTATGCATGAGTTAAATGATTAAAAAAATTTTAAATTTTCAAAGTTATATTTATATTTAAAAAAATTAAAATTAAATCTTTATTATTGGACCGTAAAAACAAAACCCCCGTCCTGAACATTCGATCTAATGGAATGTAAGGCTGTGTTATGGGTTGGGAAAAGATTCGAAAATTAACACACAAAAAGAAGGAATATATATACATGTATATATATACGGATCAAAATGTCCATACATAATATTATTTGATTTATGAGGTTATTTGTGGTAAGCGATCTCATTTATGGGAGAGTGTGTTCCTCCTAAAAGATGAGCGAGCTGTGTTGTGATTTTGAGAAGTGAGCGAGTTGTTTTGGTATTAGCGAGCTGTTTGTGAAGAGTAGCGACCTGTAGTATGGGGATGATTTTTCATATAGGGTCGTGATCTCTTGTAATTTGGGCTGAGTACTTGAGCCTGTTTGTGGGTTTGATGTACGTGGATTGTTATGGGCCTGGTGGGCCGTAAGCTCCGGCTTATTTTGGTACTTTATTGAGAGGTTTATTGTTTATGGGAATTTACTATACGGGAGGAATCCTACAGTTGTGGTATTTATGGAATTGTGGTGTGAGAAGGTAACCCTACATTGTGTGGAGGATTCCTCTTATCTTTATAAAAAGAGGAGCATACCTCTCATTATTCTAAACTGATGATATCATAATTGCATCTTGTATGATTTGAATTAAGGGATTGCGTATTGATTTTGTTTATTGACTTAAGCATCGGAGGGTCTTAACGGGTTGGGGGGTGGGGACTCCTACCCGTTCGAGACGTTGTTTTGCAGGACCAGCGAGGTCGCCATGAAATTCGCAGAGACTTTGGAGGTCGCTGTGGTGTATTTGAAATAAGAGCTGATCCTGTTTTCAAAAACTGCTTCTCTAATTTCTGTTGAGAATTAAGTTATGTACAATTTAATTGTTGGATGGAGTTGAATTTTGAATATAATATGTACGATATATAGTGGTTAAATATGAATAGTGGTGGAGATCAAGATTTGAAGATTTGTGAACTCGAATAAAGGTTGTGATGCTTGCGTTTTATTTATTGATCATATACTAACGGACTGAGTAAGGTCTATTCGTTGAGTTTGTATTAATATTGGTTTTTGAGGATTACTTTATGTGTTGTTTGGACCTTAACCCGAGAATGGTCAACGCAAACGCGATGAGGTCGCGTGTTCAAATATTCAAGAGATGATCCATTTTGTTACTCGAAATCTAAGGTGATGAGGTCTTGTATCAACATAACACAACAAAATCAACACAAATCGAGATAAGTATTTATTTTGTTTTAGATGTGTTTAAATAAGGATGGTATGGTTTGGTTGATTGATGTGGTTGTCATGTGGAATACTTCCTTATTGACTGAATTTATATGGGGATAGACTTATGGTTTATTTGATTTAATAAAGATAAACGTATGGTTTATGTGATTATATAAGATATTAATTATGGGTTGGATAAATTTGGTTTTAAAATTCTTTCATGGTTTTGATAGAATGAATGATGGTATATTAATCATGCGTGGAGTGTGGTTTAACATTCGGTTGATGAGGACTTATTTTGATTTTATATGGTTATGAACATGCTAAGAATTGATCATTTTTACACATTCCCGTACGAAAATACAGTACTGCCACACTTCAATAAATTGGTCGTAACTCACTGTTGGATTATTCGTTTTGAGATCCAATTTTTGCATTGGAAACTAGACTCGTAGGGCTTTCCAGTGATATATAGTTTAGTTTTTAATTCATTACCGATTAAAAATAGTTTAATCTTCAAAGTTGGTATATGTGTGCTGAGAACTATGTGTGATGAGAACTTTGTGTTAGTTTTGTTTTGATCCTATATGGCTTGATGGTGATATGATATTTGTGGTTGTGGGAAATGGAAACCTTTGATGTGAAAAATGTTTGATTAACAAGTTATTGGAGTGAGTAAGGTTGTGATACTCGATATTTTTTATGATTATGCTAACGAATATGGGTGTAGGGCCTGTTTAGGTCGTATTAACCTAGGGTTAATTTGTGGGTTGCCCGACATGTAATTCGGAGATGGGCAACCCAATGCGAAGAGGTCGCCCATGTTTAAGGTCATGTACCAGGTCGCGCGTTCAAACATTGACAAAAAGGAGATTGGAGAATTATGCCACCTAAAAACAAAAAGGTCGCATAGATGGATATTCGAGGAGAGGTGAATTTTCCTATAGCGCCAATATGAATATGTACGTATCGGGTACGCTTTTTGAAATATCATGAAAGGGACGGTTTCTAATTTATGCCCTGTTTATTTTTATGTGGTTGAGCATTGGGGAAAATTATTGATTTAAATGGTTATGGTGTGTGATTCAATCTAAATAGTTTTATGATCTGATTTACGAAAAATACGTATAATTAACATGTTAAGGTCTCCGCGACCTCCTTACGGTCTCATACGACCTCATTATGTAGAACAAGATATGGCTTTATGATTATGAAAATATTTAAGCCTCAAAGGCCAGAGATTTTATGGGTTTTATGTTTAATTCCCGACGCTTTCATTAGGTCGATGATTGTTTAATTCCGATACTTTTATTAGGTCGATGATTATTTAATTCCGACGCTTTCATTAGGTCGATGATTGTTTAATTCCGACGCTTTCATTAGGTCGATGATGTTTGATTCCGACGCTTTTATTAGGTCGATGATAATTAAATTCCGACGCTCTCATTAGGTCGATGATGATTAAATTCCGACGCTCTCATTAGGTCGATGATGTAATTCCGACGCTCTCATTAGGTCGATGATGGTTAAAACCCGACGCTTTTATGAGGTCGGCGATGGGGGGAGAGGGTAACTCTGGACCGGAGGGCACCTCTCCCTTAGTGAATGTTTTTATGGATTGTGGGCTGACGCTTTTATGAGGTCGGCGATGGGGGAGAGGGTAACTCTGGACCGGAGGGCACCTCTCCCTTAGTGAATGTTTTTATGGATTGTGGGCTGACGCTTTTATGAGGTCGGCGATGGGGGGAGAGGGTAACTCTGGACCGGAGGACACCTCTCCCTTAGTGAATGTTTTTATGGAATGTGGTGGTTTTATATCGATGGGGGAGAAGGTAACTCTGGACCGGAGGGCACCTCTCCCTTAGTGAATGTTTTTGTGGAAAGTGGTGTTTTTATGGTGGGAGAAGGTAACTCTGGACCGGAGGGCACTTCTCCCGCACAAAGTGGGGACTGAAAGTTGTGATTGTGTTATTTTATGTGTTTGGGAGATATGTGTTTGACTTACGAGATACTATGTTCTGGTATTATGGATGGTTATGTCTGTGCGAGCTAGTATATTTTATATACGAGTTGTTTTTAGCTCTATTGGGTTATTTGTGATTCGTGGTGTGATTACTTTGAATCTCATGGTCTTATGAGGATAGTAAATATGATTGTGACTGGTTACGAGTTTGTGCGACCTATGTGCAAGTCAGATTTATTTGGCATTTAATTGGTTGCATTAACTTGGGGGACTACATAGGCGAGCTTTACTGAGTTGATGTGGCTTGGTTGTTTTTTTTTACTTGCATTAATGGGGGGACTAAGTAGTTTTCAGTCTCATGTTATTATTATATGGTTACAAGTGTATTGTGTGTGGACTAACTGATTTATTCGAACTTGGGGAACTGAATGGTTTTTCTGGCTCATGTGTGATTTGATGTAATTTTTGCTTGATTCGGCATATATTTTATAAGTGTGTTATGGGCTAACACTTTTGTTAGGTTGATAAATGGTTTATATGGAGTGAGTTGATGCTCTTATTTAGATAAGTGATGATTTGTGGGTGCAATGGTTTACTGGCCGACCTATTTTAGGTCGATGATATCTTTATGATTTTATGGGGTTTTGTGCCTTTATGATTAATGCAATCTTGGGCCTCGATGGGCTATTATGGTATGGGGTCTTGGCGAGCTAAATGATTATGATTTGTGGTATGGAATGATTTTTTGATCGACCTGTTTAGGTCGAGTAAATGGCTTATGGTGTTTTGACTTTTTAAAAGCATATGATTGCATTTTTGAAATTATTGAGTTCGAATGTGATTTTAAGTCGGTGGATAAAAGTTGTGTTTTTAGATCGTCATATATATAGTTGTGAACTTGGTCTGGGGACTTATAGGTCGTCTCTCGCAAGGTGATCGTGCTATTTTAAAAAAATAAGTGAGCTCAGTGAAGCTGTACTTTTGCAGGTTGCATGTACATTCTATAATTTGTTGTGGAAGGATGAGTGTTATACCTCGGTTTGTTGAGTTGTGTGATTTTGATGTGCGGTTTGGTAAGGTAAAATGATGATTTACTTATTATTTTTGAAGTGGTTGTGCTCTTGGAATTCTGTTTTTACATGTCCTACCTGATTTCGTGCCTCAATCAGCTAGAACATGGGGGACTAGCTGATACGGACCAAAATGTCCATACGTAATATTATTTGATTTATGAGGTTATTTGTGGTAAGCGACCTCATTTATGGGAGAGGGTGTTCCTCCTAGAAGATGAGCGAGCTGTATTGTGATTTTGAGAAGTGAGCGAGCTGTTTTGGTATTAGCGAGCTGTTTGTGAAGAGTAGCGACCTGTAGTATGGGGATGATTTTTCATATAGGGTCGTGATCTCTTATAATTTGGGCTGAGTACTTGAGCCTGTTTGTGGGTTGGTTGTACGTGGATTGTTATAGGCCTGGTGGGCCGTAAGCTCCGGCTTATTTTGGTACTTTATTGAGAGATTTATTGTTTATGGGAATTTACTATACGGGAGGAATCCTAATTATAAGACAGTTGCGGTATTTATGAGATTGTGGTGTGAGAAGGTAACCCTAAATTATGGAGGATTCCTCTTATCTTTATAAAAGGAGGAGCATACCTCTCATTATTCTAAGCTGATGATATCATAATTGCATCTTGTATGATTTGAGTGAAGGGATTGCGTATTGATTTTTTATTGACTTAAGCATCGAAGGGTCTTAACGGGTTGGGGGGTGGGGACTCCTACCCGTTCGAGACGTTGTTTTGCAAGACCAGCGAGGTCGCCATGAAATTCGCAGAGACTTTGGAGGTCGCTGTGGTGTATTTGAAATTCCATCTTGGTCACTGATCTCTATTTTGAGGTTAGTACCCCCTTTATTTGGTAGTTCAACTTTTTGGACTTATCAATATATACATATACTAGGCAACAATGGCCGTGCAACGCACGGCCGGGGCCCACCAAAAAATTTGATGTTGATTAAATGAATAATATTCTTAATTAAGAAAGAGAAAAAAAATAGAATTAACAATTTTGGTATGAACAAATGATATTAATTGCGCACATAATGTATACATACTAAAAAAAACTGCTTGTTAGTAACTTGTCTTCATTTGAGTTTTCTTATATTGTTGGCATATTGAGTCGAAGTTCAGGCTCCTTTTTGTTGGATTTTTGGATGAGCCCGCTTTTTTGTAGCGTCAGTGTTCATGCCAATCAACTCAAGCACCATCAATGTTGTTGGGCTAAAGAATAACTTTTCTGTATCAAGGTTCTGAGAGGATTGAGAAACTGATTCAGCTTTTGTTGCAGCAACAACTAACTTCTCATCAGAGTGTTGTGAAATACTTCCCGTTGAAGCTTCACATGTGATTGACGAGCAAATCTGAGCCAGTTCTTCAGCAATATATAGTTTGACGATGTTGTATCTGTCATCTCGTCGGCCTTGATATTCAGTATCAAAGTGGCGCACAAAGCACATAAGTTAACGGTTGTCAATTGCCGACGCAAGCTCAGAAAAAAATTCCACACCCTATATTTTAACAAATAGTCATTTTAAATTTAACATAATGTTAGAACCATAGTCATTAATAGCAAACAGAATAAAAAAACAAAATTACCACAAGCTTAATATATCCCAAGAAAGAGAGAATTAAAGGTTAATTAACGAAAAATAAAAGGAACCCTAATATTTTAGATATTTTTAGAAAATTCCCCCAAAAGCTTTGAAACAATTTTAAAAATCCATCGAGAAAGATACAGGCCAATCATATTTCGAACGTCAGATTTTAAAATTCTCTTGCTAATATTAACCAAAGAATGAAATCAGATTTATTAATATATTTGATCTTATGTGTGCGCTATGCAAAATTGAGTTTTATGCATTATTCAATTTACCAATTTATTTGCCCTTTTTTAATGTAAAGTTCACACGGAACCGAGTGAAAAGCATGTATCGATATTTATTTATTCCAATAAAATTTTTTATAAAAAAACTAAAAAAATAATGGAAGTTAAATATGAAATGCAGAGTAAAACGCCGGTTTCTTGTATCCACGAACCTGAACAAGTTTTTGAATGCCTGCAGAACAACTATGCTTTTCAATTCATTAGACACGAGTAGAGAGGTCAATGCAACAGGCTCGGTAGCAAGTTGGTGTGTCGACTCAAAAAATGGAGCACACAAACATAGAAATAAAACAAGAATCTGTATTACACAAGTGTTCATAAGAACCAGTCTTGGCCACAAAAATGAATCCATAACAAATAAATATATATAGGCACATAAACTTTCCTATATTTTAAGAAGTCTGAGAATAATACACTTGGCAAAGGAATTTGAACCAAAACACCCCAAAATCAAAATAGCAAAGTTCAAAAAAACCTCATAAGAAAGAAAATCTAACGACAAAAATCAGAATGGAGAAACCCACAAAAAAATGAAACACATGAGTTGCAATAACGAAACACACACACACGACCTAATAAGAGAAAGAGAGAAGGCAATTACCTGTGAAAAAAAAACTCAAATAACAATGAAACATAGTCCTTTTCACTGGCTAATGCTAAATAAATAAATAAAATAAAATAATTCTTTTCATCTACTTTCACAACTATCAAGATTAAACACAAAGGTAATCCGAGGACCACAATTTAAATATTACTTTCAACCGAAATAAGGACTTAAACAGCGTTAACAAATAAATTTGATCTCTTTTCTTGTGTTCCACGATAACAAAATCAAACCAATTCATTACCAATTACATGGGTAACAATGACATCAGAATTAGACTGGTTGCTAAGCTGCCACCTCTGCTGTCGCTGCCACCATCTTCGATCAATGAAATACCTACAAAAACCATAGCTACGTCACAATGAAACACTCCCCAACACAAAAACAATAGGATCACAAATCTTTATATAAGAATCAAAATTTATACATACCATGCACAGACATAGACACACACACACACACACATTCGAACATAGGCATGAGCAAGAGATCGTTCGATCGGATTTGGATCATACCTCGTAGGAAATCATCTCAACTGTAGGGAGCACGAGAGAAACTTGAAGTGAGTTGCCTCTCTCCTAACTCCCAAATTTTCTTCAGGAAGATTCTATGAAATATCGCTGAAGCTCCGGTGTCGAAAATTATGGTTTAAGAGGCGGTAACGCGGGAGGAGCGGTGGATCTCAGAGAGACGCGATGGCATGGAGCAGAGAGAAAAATGTAAAGAGAAGGGTTTCTGAAGATTTATTATAGTAAAAAAAATCAAGAGAATGGTATTATAGCCTATACATCACAAAAATACGCCACTTGTCAGCCAATGATAAAGGCATGTGCCAACCGTAGGAGTCACTACAATAAAATCAATTGGTTCTTCATCTTATAGTTTAAATATAAAATTGTAAATTCATATACATACTTAGATGGAGAAAGGCGAGAAAAACAGAATACTAAGATATTTGCACTTGGCTAAATAAAAACGGCTATAAATCATGTGTTCATCTCAACCTACAAAACCCAAATATTTATAGGGAAAACACGAAAAGAGAGAGAGAGAGAGAGAGAGAGAAGAAGAGGACGAACATTCTGGCCCCTTCCAATTGTTAGTTTTCCACATTTTGCAAAAAAAGAGAGAAAAAATGTTTTCAAACAATATATATACAATTTGACGCATTTCAATCTTAGGTTCACTCTACCATGGGTGTCGAATTATCTGGGCTCATCCAATCATGGATATTCTCTTCCTGCAACCAAAAAAAAGGAAAACGAAAGAACACACACATTTAAAAATCAATCCAGACATTTCACAGAAAACAGATGATGATGATGATGATGACGACGACGTAAAAATCAAACTTTTTTGCCAAAAAAAAAAAAGAATAAAAAATTAATATAAAGAAAAATAAGCCTAAGAAAAATCGATAAGGGATTTAGAACTTGGCTTCACCTTAGTTTTGGCGTCAAGAACATTCAATTTTCTCAACCATTTGTGAAAAAAAAAAATTTAAATTTTAAATAGAAAAATGTAATCACTAATTAAGAAGAATCAAAATCACATGTTTCTGCCAATAAGATGCACAAATAACAGACATTCTGATTCAAAGATCAATACATGCGTAACCATAATTTCGTCAAACATAGATCCCACGCTTCAATTGCTTAGAATAAGAAAAATTGAGTAGAAAAGTTGGCTCCACCCCTTCAAGAACAGTCAGAATCCATATTTGAGAAGAAAAAGAAGAAGAAAACTCTTTTTTTCGAGTAAGGAAATTGGAAAAATTAAAAATAACAATTGTAAATAAAATTACAATACAAGTTCGAAAAATTTATACAGAAAAAATAGTACAAGATAAGAAAAAAGAAGATGAAAATACAAGATTGAGACACGGATATACCTTCCAAGACAGAAAAAAGTTTCGGAGAAAGTTTCTTGGGTGATGGGATAGATCTTCATCTGATTCTCTGCAAAACACATATACCCTAATTAGAAATCACATATACATCAATATGACTATATTGTCAGACTAAATATGTTTAACGAAGCATACAATTAACAATTCTGTATTTATCAATAAATGATGCAGCAAAACAAAAAATTAAAAATAATGTAAGACCAAATTTTCTGACCAAATAAACCCACTATATGAAATCCCAAGTCGTAGCCATATAGAGACGCAATAAGCAAAAAAATACACTTGAGTTTTGGGGCAAGATGTAAGCAGAATCTCAAGGTCGAGGGGTGTAAAAATAATTGATGACGCCATCACGTCAACTATCGGTTGGGGCAAGATGTAAGCAGAATCAAACCTCTAGAGTGTTTTTAATTTTTTCAAAATTTTAAAGTTAGTTGGATGATTTTGTAAATACCACAAACCTTAGAGGTAGTTTTTTGTAACTATTCCTTAATCTAATAACAAAAACATACATGTGTCTTTTTAAAAATTACAAATACCCCCTAATATTTGTTTTAATTTTTTGATTTACACCGTAGGGGAGATTTTCTTGAGAGGGTATTTGTAATTTCAAAAGATAGTCGGAGTCTTTTTCTGTAATTAGGTCAAACCCCAAGGGTATTTTTGTAATTAACCCACGAATGTAGGGGAAAAAAACATCATCGTGTCATGGAACATCATAAAATACTTTTACCAAATTTTCTCCAATGGTCCATCATATTAATCTCCTGCTTCATAAGGGACCTGAATGAAAATACGAAGAAATTCAAAGTAATACATGCCAGTTCACCTTAAGAAGCTCAGACGAACAAAATTCCACCGAGCCATAGAGAGCACCTCTAGGCAGGCGTCTGCCACATGCCCGAAAAAATGTGAAAGACATCGGCCTTTGCTGCATCGTTTTTATCCGAAAAATGTCGTTGTACTGTGCCAAAATTCCCTCCACTATTATGTGCAGCTCAACATTGCACGCATGTGAATTCACGGCGCCCTTCAGCTCGTTTATCCGCCAGTTGTTCTCATCAAGCCACTGCGAATATTCGACGTCAAATGCCAAGGCACCTAGAAAATATGAAAATTTTATTATACGGAGTGAGCTAATGGAAATTGCTGACGTCATCGGATATTTTTATAATTATATCCCTGGAGTTTTCTAGGCAGTACAAATAACCCCAAATTTTCGACTTGCATTTTACATTTACATCCCTCGATTTTTTCTGAGTATTTATTACATAACCGGATAGAAAGTTGTAGCTATTTTTGATATTTCGAAAATTTGAGGGGTGTAATTGTAAATCAGTAATATATTCAGATTCCATCAGCTCAACTAACTGTTAGGGAAAAATGTAAGTGGAATCAAACCTCGAGTCATTTCAAAATTAGCTGGATTATTCTGTAACTACAAACCTCAAAGGTAGTTTTTGTAATTATCACTAAACTGAAATAGAGATTCTTTAAGAAAATAATTACAAAATAGTCCCTAAGGTTTTGTCTAATTAAAAAGGGAAAAAAACTCCACAACTCAACATTCTTATACTACATCCGCCAACTTATTAAATTTATCCTTATGATTATACACAACCTACAAAAACATAATAAAAAACACCATAATTTTAAATCTTTTTATAGTTTGACATTATTAAGACAATACAATAACCCATAACATATAATTAAAAAATGAATGTTTTTATTAAAACCATGAATATAAAAAACAAATGCAAATAAAAATAAAATACCTCAACTTGATGGCGAGTTTTGAATCTGAAGCTGTGGCTTTGACCAAATTGTCAGTAGGTCAAACCGTGAGAGTATTCAGCTTGAACTTACTTTTGTTTCAGGTACAATGTTGAGAACATTAAGGATATCCATAAATTCTAAAAAAAAGGATAATATACTTGGAAGTCAGAAAAAAAAAATCAAAATAGGATGAAAACTCGCGTCTTAGTGCCTACAAACCAAAAAAGCCAAAAATCATACATAAATCACAAAAAGGGAGAAAAGAAAGAAAGAAAGATGATGAATGTCTCTCTGAATATCGGTGAATTTCATGAAAAAGTTATGTAAAAGACTTTAACATAAACAAACTTTCAACCAGACATTCACTTCTAGGCATTTTTCAGCACATTCTCATTAATAATACGCAACAAACAACATAATAAGAAAGAGTACGATTTTTCTTCAGAACATACTTAAAATAAAGAGTAGAGATATGAGCGCATAAATTACAATCGCGAAAATCATATTATAATCTTTTAACAATTTATAATGTAAATATAAAAAATGTGTTTGCTTACTTCTTATTTTCTTGTTTTATGCCTAAGAAGCAATGCAGGACCGAAATAACCTTTTGCAATCTGCTCCAGCACAAGAATTAGAAAACTGCAAGAGTTTATCACACTCTGGTTTAGTTATTTAGTTGCAGTAAAATACATATAAATTAAGATAATTAGCATTAGCTGAATTTTGAAAACTGCTGCAGGTCCTAAACAGAAATTGTTAAAAATCTACCATGAATTGTAAATAATTTGAACTATGTAAAACAACTTTATGAATTAAATATTCTTTCGATTAAAATAAAATAAAATAGAACACCAGTTTCATCTCTCGTGTGGAATTACAGAAAAAATAATCTGGTACAATTAAACAAATTATCACACATGAATTAGTTTATGATAAAATTTAACATTAATACGTAGTAGATTTCATGATACTGACGGTAAAATATACATAAATTAAGACATTCCGCATTAGTTGCATTTCGAAAACTGCTCCAGGTCCTAACAAAGAGAATTGTTAAAGAATAAATTGAATTGCAAGTAATTTGAACTGTGCAAAACAACATTATCAATTAAATTATTCTTTTGATTAAGAAATAAAAATAAATAGAACAGCAATTTTTCATATCTCGTTTGAGATTGCAAAAAAAAAAATAATAATAAAATAGTACAATTAAAAAAATTGTAATACCTTAATTAGTCTATGATAAAATTTAACATCAACACATAGCTGTAGTAGATTTCAGGGCGCCGACCTCTGCAAATAGTTTGTAGTTGCTACTGGGGATTTTTTTTATTTATTTTATTGATAAACAAACGAATGAAGAGATTAGGGTTTTTACTTTCTAGCTAACGTTCTTGCGAGATTGTTGAGATCGGTTTTTCTACCAAAAAGAAAGTGTAGAAAGTGTGTTTTTTTTTAGGTACGATTTCTGGCACTCCAAAAAATTGATCAACAAAAAAAAAAGTTTAAAAATTGATCAATAAAAAAAAATGTTTATTATTTATGGGTATGACATTTAAGAATTTTTTTTTATAGATTTTCATCTTGATTTTTTAGGGAAAATATATGCTTGGCCTGCACTCAGATCTCTTTTTGGTTTCCTGTGGAGAAGGAGAAGCCAGACAGAAAATTTCACACAAAAAAAAAAAAACCTGGAATGAAGGGAGATCAATACATACCCAACCATAATTTCGTGAAACATAGATCCCACACTTCAATTGCTTAGAATAAGAAAATTTGAGAAGAAAAGTTGGCTCCACCCCGCCAAGAACAGTCAGAACCCATATTTGAGAAGAAAAGAAGCAGAAAACTCTCTTTTTTTCGAGTAAGAAAATTGGAAAAATAAAAAATAACAATTGTA
Organism: Phtheirospermum japonicum; assembly: GCA_014905375.1. Classification (NCBI taxonomy): domain Eukaryota; kingdom Viridiplantae; phylum Streptophyta; class Magnoliopsida; order Lamiales; family Orobanchaceae; genus Phtheirospermum; species Phtheirospermum japonicum. The sequence goes on from BMAC01000010.1 coordinate 3,200,602, forward strand.
AATAAAATTACAATACAAGTTCGAAAAATTTATACAGAAAAAATAGTACAAAATATAAAAAAAGAAGATGAAAATACAAGATTGAGACACGGATCTACCTTCCAAGACAGAAAAAAGTTTCTTTGGTGATGGGTTAGATCTTCATCTGATTCTCTGCAAAACACATAAACCATAATTAGAAATCACATATACATCAATATGACTATATTGTCAGACTAAATATGT
>BMAC01000010.1:3200851-3220601 GCA_014905375.1 Phtheirospermum japonicum
ATAATTCAGTTTCACGGGCAAATGGGCGAGTGAAAGGGGACAAGGCTGACCAGTCTTACAAAACCAAAACCTACTCTCAAGGTCACTCTCACCGATTTTGTGCAGCTCAAGATTTTCTTTTCTCTCGAATCCTTCTTCATCCGACGAAAAAAAATAAATTCTCTCCTCTCCACAACAAAAAGAGGTAGGTTTGGCTGATACTCTCCTCCCTCTTCTCCTCTATTTTTATTTTTTCTCATATAGTGAGTTTTATTTGGTCAGGAAATTTGGTCTTACATTATCTGTAATTTTTTATTTTGCTGCATCATTTATTGATAAATACATAATTTTTTATCGTTAACTGTTTCCATACATTATTAATATGGAAATGACTACGGTGTCGTACCATACCTCCCAGCCCCCCTGCATTTACATCCCTTGATCTTACCATTATTTATAACCAACTTTAGATTTAATGGTTCTTATTAAGTGGGGAATGGTACCTTCACGGCACCGTAGAAGTCCCCTATATATATATATATATATATATATATATATAGGAAAATGCTACGGTACATTTAACCATTTTTGTGGATATCATACTCTCAATCTTTTAACCAATAATATATTGCCACATCATCACTTATATGCGCACCAGTTATTCCCCAAATTGTTGGTAATGTTATAGCATGTTAAAAATAACTGCTATTATATTTAAGAAATTATTTATTATTATTAAAGATTTTTTTATTAATTATTGTTTTAGTAGCAAAGATCGAGAAAATAAAATAAAATAACAAAATAAATAATTAATTGGTTATTTCTTAACGGATATATTTTTATTTCTACCCCATAATAGCATTTGATATAAATTTTCTCATTAGCCAAAAAAAATACTAGCAATTTTATTTTGCATTAATAAAAACTAAAGTATAGAAAATTAAGTTGTTTAACATTATAAGTCATTAATAAAATTAAACATCAAATTAGTTTAAGAAATCATCACATTAAAATAACTAAAATATGAAAAAATATTTAAACATAAATTTTGTTTAATTTATAAATTAATAATACTTTCAAATTTATATAATTATAAACTTACACATTATAAAGAATTGTGATGAAACCACGAGCTTGTAGCTCAAGTGGTATCACTAACCCTTTATAAGGGTGTTGACAAGGGTTCGAACCCTACACCTCTTAAGTTATTTGAGATTTATGTTCTACTTTACAACCACTTGACCCAACTTATTAAAAAAAAAAAGAATTGTGATGAAACTTGCCTATTATAATCCATATATTAATGTTGTGGTACTACATTCAATCCAAGGGTCATTATTAAATATTAACATTTATGGGTGGAGAATAAAGTGGGGGAATGATACCTATAGGAGCACTGTAGAGGCTCCCTAAAATATATATCACTCCTGTGTATGAGTGCAAAATCTCTCTAACCTATGTGTCTGCTTCGTATACTTCGTTTGACAATACAAAATTCTGGTGCTTCGTTTGCTTATGTGTCATCCGAGCCTAATATTTACCTAATTTAATATTTTCATTTTTATTGTATCTTACCTAATTTATCTCTTTTATTATATTTTTCCTTATTCAATATTTTTCTTTGATTCTCCAAAAATAAAAATATAAATAAATCATATATAATTACTAGATAAGATCTAAATTAGTTATTTTAATTAAAAGACAAATTAAAAATTAAATAATTCTAATTACAAAAAAAAAACACTTTATTATGAAAATAATTAAATAAGTTTTATTGATAATAAAATTTAAAATAATTTTATTTTTGGAGTTTCAAATATTCTATATAGGTAAAATATGATTTATTTACAATAATCTAAGTATGTAACTAAATATTAGTAATGTATTCAATCTAAACATAAAAATATTAAATTATATACTAATAATTAATAAACATGATTAGATACCAGTACAATGCGACACGGGTAGAGAGGCTCCAATGATGCATAGCCATTATTTTAAAAATTTGGATAAAATATTGAAAGATGTGATCACAAAATAATTCTAATACACAACTTCCATTTGGTAACAAAATAATAATTCTTGGTGGAGTTTTTCGTAAAATCTTGTCGGTTGTTCCAAAAGGTACTAGACCAGACATAGTTCACACGATAATCAAATTTTCACATTTATGGACTTATTACATGGTTTTGAAATAAACAAAGAACATGGGAATGCAAAATCGCAATTCAGATCCCGATTGTGTCAAGTTAAAGAAATTTGTCAATTCAATAAATAGTATAGGAGATTGAATGGTTGGAGGGTAAAACAATGGTATCATTCAAATTGAAATCTAGATTATCTATTATTGAAAGATGATGGTGACCATGTTCTGTCAATTGTGGAGAGTACATATCCATAATTTGGAAAAACTATTGAATGCTTCACTTATTTGGAGGGTCGTGCTATTCTTTCCCCAACACTTGATGTCATCGATTTGATTAATAAATATACTATGTCATAAAATGATGGAGAATGTAAAGTATATCTTAACTCTGATAATGCATGCAATCCGATTCAAACATTAACATATTGTAGGACGTCCACTCACCAGAGTTTCTAAACACCATTAAATATTATGGATTGCCGAACTATGAGCTAAAATTAAAAATTAGAATTCCTCTCATGTTGTGACAAATATCAATCATTCACTTGTGTTGTGTAATGTTGGTTGTTACAAAACTTGACGATCACATTGTATAGGCTAATATTTCTCAAAAAAGCAATGCATGTGAATTGGTGTTCATCCTTAGAATGACTGTCCCACCATCTAATCTGGGGGTTACCTTTTAAGTTTCAACGACGACAATTTTCTCTTATTGTGTCATACGCTATGAGGATCAAGGACAATCTCTCTCTTACGTTGGACTTTTCCTAAATAAGTCAGTTTTCAGTCATGGTCAGTTGTACGTTTCTATATCATGGGTGACTAATTGTAAGGATTTGAAAATATTGTTCGACAATGATGAGAATAAATATAGTAACAAAATTACAAATGTTGTGTAAGAAATTTTTTCATAATTTGTAAAGTAAATTTCGTCTAATAACAATTCTTTTATGAACTAGGTTATATCATTTTCAATACTATTCGATATTTGAATAATATTTCAATGATTTTTATATAGGGAGCGAGTAAGGTAAAAACCATCTCTGATGTGAAAACCAGGGATGGTTCTCACAGAAATATATATATATATATATATATATATATATAATATATATATATATATATATATATATATATATATATATATATACCTATATACAATTACTTATTAAATATTTTAATAAATTCAAGCCAATTATTTTTATTTTAGATAAAATAAAAATAAAAATTTATCGTGCAACGCACGGGTACAATACTAGTGTGTGTATATATATATATATATATATATATATATATATATATATATATATCCCTATATATTAATGCAAAATCYTCCTAAMCTATGTGTCTGYTTCGTATGCTTCGTTTGACAAATAAAAAATTCTTGTGTTTCGTTTGCTTATGTGTCATCCGAGCCTAATATTTATCTAATTAATACATTTCTTTTTATTGTATCTTACCTAATTTAATCCTTTTATTAGATTTTTCCTTATTAAATACTTTCCTTTGATTCTCCTAATATAAAAATATAAATAAGTCATATATAATTAGTAAATAAGATCTAAATTAGTTATTTTAATTAAAAGACAAACAACATATGAAATAATTTTAATTACAAAAAAAACTTTATTATGAAAACAATTAAATAAGTCTTATTGATAATACAATTTAAAATAGTTTTATATTTGGAGTTTCAAATATTCTATATAGGTAAAACATTAGTTATTTACAATAATTTAAGTATGTAACTAAATATTAGTAATGTATTCAATCTAAACATAAAAATATTAAATTATATACCAATCATTAATAAATATTGATTAGACACCAGTACAAAGCGATACGGGTTAAGAGTATGACATATTTTGAATATCTCAAAGTATGTAACTAATAATTATTATCGAATTTATTCTAAGCATTAATATATAGAATAATTTAATAATAATAATTAATAAAATAGATATTAGACACGGGTTTAGAATGTGATGTCTTTTGAATTTTTATGAGTATGTAACTAAAATTATTAATGAATTTAATTTAAATATTAATTACAAAGTTACTTAATATTTATAATAATTTAATAAATAGATTAGACATGTACAAGGCATGGGTTGAGAATACATTGTTTAAATTTTTTATTTTAGACTTAAAATTCAGTAATTATCACAAATATTTTTTATATTTATCTTTTGATAAGTCCCGTGTAATACACAAGTGTTAAACAAGTATATATTAATGCAAAATCCTCAATCTATGCGTTTGTTTCGTATGCTTCCCTTGGATAATAAAATATTTTGGTGCTTCGCTTGCTTATGTGTCATCCGAGCCTAATATATACCTAATTTAATATTTTCTCTTTATTGTATTTGCCTAATTTAATATTCTCTTTTTATTATATTTAACCTAACTTAATAGTTTTCTTTTATTATATTTTGTCTAATTCAATAATGTTTTTTAAAATATAAATAAGTCGTATATAATTAGTACAAAAAAGTCTAAATTAATTATTTTAATCAAAAGATAAATTACATATGAAATAACTTTAATTATAAAAAAATTTATTTATGAAAATAGTTAAATAAATTATATTTATAATAAAAATTGAAATAATTTATTTTTGAAATTATAAGTATTCTGTATAGGTATATTATGATATATTTTCCATAATTGGAATATGTAATTAAATATTAGTAATGAACTAAATCTAAATATAAAAAAATAAAATTGTGTAATAATAATTAATTAATATTATTACACAATGGCATAATGCGAGAAGGTTTGAGAGTATGACACCTTTTGAATCTTTCAAAGTATGTAACTATAATTATTAACAAAATTAATCTAAATATAAAAATATAAAATAAATTAATAATAAATAATTAACATAGATTAGAGATGGTTTGAAATGTGACATCTTTTGAATTTTTATAAGCATATAACTATTAATGAATTTATTCTAAACATAAATATAATATTAATTAATAATTATAATAATTAATAAATTGAATATTGCACGGGTTGAGAACACATCCTTTCAATTTTTATTTTAAATTTAAAATTTTGTAATTTTTACAAATATTTTATATTTAGTTTTTTATAAATCCCGTATAATAGACGGGTGTTAAACTAGTATATATATATATATAAACACACACACACACACAATGTGTGTGCGTGTTGTAAAACTAATACAAAATTTAGATATGTAATTTTTCAAAATATTTGCTCAACAAGAAATGAAGTAACCTCAATAAAGTTTATTCATCAAATTAATATGATTATAATTGACTTTTGATAAGTGATTAATATAAAGTAACTTTTAGTGAATTAGTATATTGATAAAATATGCTAATATTTTTAATTTGATATCATTAGTTGATTAAAAGTTACACATATGTGTAAATTGTAATTATGCAAGCAACTATTTTATAAATTAATATATATTAAAGTTGTCGTTTAAGTAATAAATCTCTTGTCAACAATCTCTATCATTACCAAAGTTAATAATTCATTTTATTATAAATATTACACTTTTAATACTTGTTATGTCATATTTTAATAGTATAGAATATACATATTATGTAGTTAACATTAAAATACAAATAACATAAACGTAGTATATATGTGTGTAAAAAAAAAGCTTAAAAACCGATTCTAGTTTCGGTTCTCTGGTTCAGTACGGTTCAGTACGATTATCGGTGTGAATATTTAAAAATCTCCAAAATGAATTGGTATCTATGATTTGAAACAAAATCCTATTGATGAAAAAAACGGGTGTCTTGGTCTGTTTTAAGATGAATATAGCTCTTGCTTATTTTGCTAGAATGTACCATAGTAGTCGTCATTTTTTCAGTGAGCTTAATGTGAATTTGCAACTACTACTCATATAACGCTTTTATTGATTTCGGATTTCCAGATATGTGTGCCAATATATATCATGGTTGTTTTATCATATTAGTATTATTTTTGTACATAGCCTTATTTATTTTTTGTGGTGATAAGAGATGATTGATTTTAGATTATTATTAATTCTTTTTACTAATCATAGAGTTTTGATAAAATAATCTCATATATATATATATGTATTATATCAAATGTAATAGAGCAACGATCGGTTAACAACGGTTTTTAAATAACTGTTGTGATAGAGCGATCCGGTAACATTTACAACCGATATACTATGACGATTTATTTGAAACCGTTCTAAATACACGTCGTAAAATATTAGTTTAATATTAGGATTATATTAAAAATAATGAAAAATAAAAAAATGCATATATTTATTTAAAATCTAAGTTACCAAAACATGAGAAAATATTAACATATCGCTCGCGCCCATCCCATTCTCGCAGCCTGCTCCCAACCCCCCGCCACATCCAAAATCGCCGCTGTCGCCACCACCCACAACCACCACCACAGCCCGACTACAACTACCAACCATAGTCGACGACTAAGCAACCACCACCGCAGTTCGACGACAACTACCAACCACAGTCGACGGAAGCCACCACCACCACCACCGACAATCCCAAAGTTACGCCACCTGCAAAATCTAAGGTATGTATTCTATTATAATATCTTTTTATGCGTATGTTTTATCCCGTCTTCAATTTATAGTTGTTGGTCTGATTGATATTGAATCGACTAAAAAATACATTATGTGCTTTTATTTTCGTCTATAGATTTGGGGGTTAGGGTTGTGTTTTTGTTCAATTTGGACGAATTTGGGGGTTAGGTTTTTTTACTTTTTTTGTGCACTTATGTTCAATCTAAAACTTATTGGATAATATTAGCTTCTCAGGGACTCACCGTAATCCTCGTCCAAATAAGTCGGATTTACAATATAAAGGTACCAGAATTTGCCCTCATCTAATATTCAATTGATGCAATCACCAATTTTTCCAATTTTATTAGATCTATGGTGGATAACACATTTGATTCATTAATTTTCAGATGTATAAGCAGATTATTGGGTGCTTATGTTTTTTTTTTCATATCGTACTCGATAATTTTTATTTTTATTATGGTTGCGCGTGAAAGTGGTGTTCGTTTATGGTTCGCCGGAGGCGTCGCCGGCAACCGTTGATCGTGGATCCTGCGAGCGGACTGGTCTACAACAACCTCTTGGACCAGATGGTCGACTCGGTGGTGTTCGCCATGCGGAGGCTCGAGTTCGAGGACGTTAGGGTTCCGATAGCAGAGACGGGCTGGCCGCTTGCCGGCGATATTGACCAGCTGGGCGACAACGCTTACAACGCAGTGACGTACATTCGTAACCTCGTGACGAAGATGACGGCCTATCCGCCGATTGGGACGCCGGCTAGACCGGGTGTCGAGATTCCGACGTTTGTGATCTCTTTGTTCGACAAGAATCAGAACTCGTGCCCAGGAACGGAGAGGTACTGGGGGCTGTTGGATAACATGGGAAGGCCAATTTATGAGGTACGTACAAATTTATGAGGCCAATTATTTATTTATCTGTTATTAATTTATTTTTTTAAGATTTAGTAGTATTAAGTGACCTGCCTAAAGAACTGTTTCTCATTGCTTGCCTAAAATATTTTGATTATTCATTAGGTTGATTTTACCGGAACAAGCCCAGTAAACAATTCAGAATATTTTAATTTGGCCAAGTGAGTCGGGGAATATGGATAATATTTTAATAACAAGCCCAGTAAAACTATTGGGTGAAGTGGTTGAGAATGCAGAACGTGAAGCTTTGGATTTGGATTCGAATCTTGTAAACGCCAATGAAGGGATAGTTGCAGTTATGGATGTTGTGGAGCGTGAATCGCAAGATCCAAGTGTGAAGGCTGAGGACGAGGTAAAGTTATCCGGTGAAGTGGTCGAAATTGCACAACATGAAGTTCCTCCATCAAGAAGGTGCTTCTGTGCAGAGGTGGAGCTCCTCCAATTATAAAAGATCCTAAATTGGCTAACTCAAGAATGGAAAAGGTTTGTGTTATTCTATGGGACTTCTGCAAACTCTAAATAAAGAAAATACCTTTTAGGTATGATGGGGTTTTTTGCAGGTATGATGGGTTCTTCTTGTCTATGCTTGCTACAAGTGTGTATCCTTTTAATGAATGCTCAAGATTTATTTCTCTTTTAATTAATGGATATTCAAGATTTCATTTAATGAGTAAAGGTTATCTTCTTTCTGCTGTTACGATTTTTTCTACTTTTCCCTCACTCACTTTATGCTCTTGTTTTCAGCACTAGGATATCAGTTAAATCTATGGATATTTTATTATTATTGCTATAATGGGATTTGGATAATTCCTTAGCTAATTTCTTTAGAATCATTGTTGCGATCAATTGGAACAAATACCAATCATGTACATATCCCTTGCACATATGGATTGTGGTAAGTTACATTTTAACTTTTCGAAAGCAAATACAGGGAGTTTTATTGATTCTTGATGGGATCTTGAGGTTGTTAAAAATAATATTGTGCTTCTTATTTTCCAATTGTTAGGTCGACTATACGACAGTGTTTATTTTCCGGCTCTTGATGTTTGTTGATAATGGATTGGCTGCTGGAATGGGATTGTAAGAACCCCTTATCTTTATCCAATATCATTGGGTTTCCATTATTTTACTGGTATTCTCATATATTAACGGCATTTTGTTAACACGTGAGATATTGTAATTCTAAACACTATTTTATTAAGTAATACATCTCTTAAGTATTGCTCAACATTATTAGAGAGTAGTGGTAGAATAATATCTTGGCATATCTAAGCTATGGTTTTTTCACTTCTGTTGTTCTTTGACCTTATTTACCTTTGTTGGCTTGGCCTAGGGATCTCGGTTGGCAACAGAGATATGCACCTTTTGTTGGACGGATTATTGTACTGTCGATTCTTGTTCTGTTGCTATATCCCTTCCTGTTCACTTGGACTGTCATTGGCACCCTTTGGTTCACACGTGCAAAAAACTGTGTAACTTTATTTTGTCTCTCCCCCCCCCCCCCCCTTTTTTTTTTTCTGAGTATTCTTGTCATATGCTGCAAATTTAGAATAAATGTAATATCTAAAACCATTTTCTCAGTTGCCTGAGGAGGGTCAGAAGTAGGGTTTCCTTATTTGGCTGCTTTTCAGCTATTGCGGACTTGTGTGCATTGCTTGCATCTGTATGGGCTGTATGGGAAAGGTTAGTAGTAGTATTTCTCAATTCACACTTCAGAGGTTACTAGTTATGGTTTAAATTACAAAAACTAACCTCTAGGTTTAGCGTAACTTCAGCAGATGGCGGATGACCCAATGAATCAAATGTCCCAGAAAGTAATATTCCGTACTTCCAATTTCATTCAGGTTATATAAAAGTGCATTTTAATTCCATTGTTTTAGGTTAATCAAAGACTAATAAAAGTATTTTTTTTCTCTATATCAAATATATCTCTTCTAGCATAAAATTATGATTTTTTTAATGGGTTTTTTGAGAAGTGTCTCCAATATGTGAAGCGATTCAGCCGATATAAGACTACTGATTCTGTTAGACAAGTTTGAGAGTATCCTTTTTCTTTATGCTATCCTTTTTTTAAAAATATTTTTTGCTCATGAAAGGGGGTGAATCTAAGACAGTTAAATCTTGGGGGTGCTTTTTGTAATTTTTGAAAGTTAGATGAGATTTTTTTTGTAATTAGGTCAAGGGTAGTTTTTAATTACCCTTTAACTTAAAAATTTGTGAACATATATTCGCAGCTTGTAATATGTTCCCTTAGCTTTAATAGCTGGGGTGCTCGGGTTGATGATCGATCTGCCGGTGATCATAGTGAAGTGCAAGAGCCTGTACATGCTTTTCAAGGGTTGGCATTGGTTGTTTCATGACTGCATAGGACGTGAAGGCCAGTTCTTGGAGACTAACTGCGTCTCGTTTGCTGGTCTTGCATTTTTACTAATAGTAGAAAAATATGGCTTCCTCATCATCTATGGTTAGAACTATTACTTTGTGTAAGTCGTATGTATTTTATTAATAAAATAATACCTTGGTTAGATGAATTGTAACCTTTTAGTTTTATTTGAGTTGTTAATTTATAGTTTGGTTAGATGGATTATTGGACAAATTATGTTCTTACTATTTGAATTTGATGAATTGTTAGGTGAATTGTGTATTTATTGTTTGGTTTGGCTATGTGAAATAAATCGGTTACAAATTCCATGTGTAAATCGCCTAGAATGGCAAAATTAAAAAAAAAAAAAACTGTAATTTTACATCAGTTATTATTTGACCGATGTAAGATAATTAATCAGCTGTTTCAATAACTGATGTACATCACCGATATTTACATCGGGTTTTTTCATATTTTACATCAGTTTAAAGAGAAACTGATGTAGTAGAGTCCAGTCTTACATCGTGTATTTCATTACATCGGCTCTACAACTGGTGTAAAGGTTGTGACATTTTACATTGTCTTCATCTACATCAGTTTAAGAACCGATGTTAATGGACAAAAATAACCGATGTAAAATCTATTTTCTGTAGTAGTGTAGAATGTACCATAGTAGTCGTCATTTTTTCAGTGAACTTAATGTGAATCTGCAGCTACTACTCATATAACGCTTTTATTGATTTCGGATTTCTAGATATGTGTGCCAACATATATCATGGTTGTTTTGTCATGTTAGTATTATTTATGTATATAGCCTCATTTACTTTTTGTGGTGATAAGAGATGATTGATTTTAGATTATTATTAAATTTATTTTGTAATCATAGAATTTTGATCAAATAATCTCATATATACTTCATAGGTATGTATGATTATATGATATCTATATCAAATGTTCTGTATGATGAATTATTATTAATTGAATTATGCTATTTTTGACTAATTTAGTCACGTGATGTTAACGATAATATAATTTTTGCAGCTAATCTTGTATGGTGAAAAATCTACTGCTGGGGTAATTTTTTTTTTTCTTTGGGTCTTTCAAATGACACAATTAGTTAGATATTGTGTTTTTTTTATTTTTTTCTTGTAAAATTGTAGTGTAAAATATATTTTTTAAGTATATTGGATGTTTTTGTTAACATTTGATGTCGATTAATTGTAATTTTTATGGAATATGAATTAAATTTCAATTGTTTGGTATTTATAGGTTGGGATGAGAATATGTAAAATAGAATGGACATTTAATTCTTTTTCTTTTAATTATTATTTGGAATTAGATGGGTTATATTCAAACCGATGTTAAGGTTCTTTGTGTGAACGACATCAATTCCTTATGAAACCGATGTTATTTCTCAGTAATTATTGGTACCGCTTCTTGAGAAAATCGTCACCCACCCTACATTATTGGCAAGACCGTCCCCCGTCCTACATTGTACACGTGATAACTTATTTGCAGTTAATAATTACAAATCATCGGCCAGTGCTATTTAATGAAATAAAACTGTGAAAAGGTCAAAGCTTGGAAATAATACTCAAACGGGTCCATAACATTGTTCCATCAATAAACAGAAACAAATTCAAATAAAATGCTCCGCAATTAATAATAATAATAATAATAATAATAATAATAATAATAAAGAAAAAAGGTTAGAAAACTTTAAATTGAGTTGAAGGAATGCGACGTTTGTAGCAATCCCATGCCCAAATCGAACCAATATTGACAGATTATACAAGGTTTTAAGTGGATAATGAAAAAACAATATCATCTTTAAACATGAGAGAAAAAATAAAAAAATAACAATGATGATCAGCAAGGTATCAAATCTATGAACCATCTGATAACTCTGAAAGGGAGCTCCACCAGGCTTAAGGCCATTCTGGCTACTCCGACGCAGCATATGCAACAAGGGCACAAACAGCTCAGGATACTCCTGCATACATTTCATTAATTATAAGTCAATATTCCAATCAGAACATAATACATATATGATTAATAACAACAAAAGAAAATATTAATTAGCGCTATACATGTATCCTTGATCAAGAATTTGAAATTAACATTTAAAAAAACAAAAATTGAACAAAATGTCTTCAGCCGGACATGTCATATTGTCATGTATCCAATTACTTTGACGTGCATGTAATGCTTAATTAAACATTTTGATAAATAACAGATTTTTGCATTGGAATTTTGAATTTAAGTGAGGAAAGAGCATAGAGAAAGGAAACTGTCTAATAGGTGTGTAATTTATTTTCCCCAGCATTTAATTAATTTTCTCGTTAAATTTCAATATTTAAAAAACAAAAAATCAAGCATGCTTTCTGTAATGCGCGCAACAAATGATCAAAATCATCTGGAAACATATTCGGGAAACTCTTCCAATATTTGGAACCACATTGGTTCAGGCTCAATACATCAAAAAGAAAATGTGCATTTCATGAATGATTAAAAAGTATAAACAGAAACTAACATATATTCCGGAAAGAAGGAAAATAAAATAAAATAAATTACCCAATAAGCCAAATAAGAGCACCGACGAGAGACAAGATCAAGGCCACAAGGGCAAAAGGAAGACCTATCAAGAAACCCAACGGTCTGCACTCCATGGCCGACGATTTTCACTTTCTCATTTTCTGAATTGATAATAATATGCTTCCTAAGGATGAAATTGAGGAGAGGGAGAGAGAGGTTTTGTCATGTTTTTTGTAACCGTCCATATGACGGTGGTTTTCGCATATAATTGTCTTATGTTGGTTTTCTTTCTTGCAAATTTAGATTGGCTGGATGTGATTAACTTTTATAAGTTTAAATTTATTTTTTATTTATCTTGCCCGACCCGTGGTGACTTAATGGAGTTATGAGGATTGTTGATGGTAGACATGTTAATATCGGTTCCGGTTAATTGGAAAACCGCGGCTTCAGTCAATGTTCCGGTTAATCAGAAAATTGCCGGTTCCGGTTCCAATTAATCGTTGATCGGCGATTTCGGTTGAAATCGAAACTGTGAACTAGTTTCCGGCGGTTCGCTTTCGATTTGGACGGATTCCCATCATAATAATAATTATATGGGAACTACATGCTATTTGATTGATAATTCTTGAATTTTGCAAAAGCGTTTGATAGCATATAGAGAGTTTAATACCCAGAATACCGCGGTCAATATTTCGCGCAAAATATCCACTATTTTATTTGGGTATCATTTAGTTAGCAAAAATATTTCAATTTCATTTGATAATGCCACCGCTATACAGCTAGTTTATAATATCTAAAGCTTTTTGTCAATTTTCTATTGGCAGTAAATTTTTTTCATGTTAGATGCATTTGTCATATTTTGAATTTATGTGTTCAAGTTTGTTTAACTACTTTTAAATATAAAATTGTTTGATTAGGAGTGCGGTATTTCATATTGTAAAAAATGGCGAAAATTTTGTCAATACAATGGTTTGCATCAAAAAAAAAAATTTCAATTGAAGTGCCAAATCATTAGAACTCGACTTATAAATTGTTGAATGATTCTTTTGAATATAGAGAAGCATTGTGTGAATTTTTTGCTAATTAAGATGTCAATTTTGTTTTACTTCCCAATGCATGTGATGATTTTTTATAGTATTATTTAAAAAAATTAACGAAGCCAATGTGACTTTATCCGGTGTTATTATCATCCCTCTACACTTTTTTTTTTTATCAATATATTCAAATTGTACTTATTAATAATTCATTACTCGATTCGCCTGAAATAGGTGATTGTATTGCTGGTATATTAAGCAAATGGGTCATAACCTTTTTTACAAATGCAAACATTGAGATTCCTAGCCCTTATAGTTGTTCTCACCAAACCAAACAATCTTTATTTTCTCTTTTTCATGAATATAATCAATGTTATATTTAATGTGTTTCCTTCCCCTTCCTCTTCCCCCACCACTACTTCTAATGTAAAACCATTGTTCAACGACCCTCGACAAGCTCTAACCCCATATACGAGGTTGATTAAGGATACTAAACAAAAATGGTAAAGAGCTAGTGCTAGTCGAATAATGGAATTAGAAGCTTATTTAGGGGCTTTTGAATCGAGAAGTATCCCGAAAAAGCCCTATGGTACTAAGGTACTAATGAATCTTGTGCAGGAAGAATAGTAGACACTTTCGATCCTGTTTCAACAATTTCTATTGAGCAAGCCTTTAACACGGGAGGCTTTGTGTTAGATGATCGACGGTCTAATTTATTACCCAAAAATCTTGAAAATCAAATGTTAATGAATGATTGGGTCAAAGTTAAAAAATGAGAACAAGAACTACAATTGGATGAAAGTGAAGTGAGCGAACATTATGATACCACTTCAGAAAACAACGACAACGATAGCAATGAATGAACGAAGACGAGCCTCCTCCACTATCCACATAGGTAAGTATAAGAACTATATGGATTTTTGATTCCTCTACGAGAATACGTAGGCAAATTAATTTCAATATTAAAAGTTAAAAATTTTAATTTTTAATATTAGAATTAAAATCAAGTCCTTATTTTCAAAAAGTACTTTTTTTAAACTCATTTCTTTTCAAAAAAAATCAAACTACGTGGACTTTGATTTCTCTACGAGAATACGTATATGCAAGTTAATTCAAATATTAAAAGTTAACATTTTTAATTTAATTTCTAATATTAGAATTAAAATCAAGTCCTTTTTTTTAAATATTATTTTTAAAACTCTTTACTTAAAATATTCAATTATTCAAGTTTTATTTAAGTTTCTCATTTATTTTTTATCCCCTTTGTTCATTCATTTAAAAAAGAAAAATTAAAAAACCGCCAATTAAAAAAAAAGTGGTTTAAAACCAAACCGAAAACCGTCGCAACCAAAATCAGAACTCGTACCTCGACGGTTCGATTTCGGTTAGGTTTGGTCGATTTTCTTAACCGGCGGTTAAAAAACTGGCTGATTTTAACCATTTTGACATCTCTACTTGATGGTTAGAACATCCCTAATGAAAGGTATTGTGATGGTTAAAATTTAAGTTGACATCATATTCACAATTTTCTTTTCAATTTACTAATTTTGATGCAATGTTGTGATTACATATACTATAGAGATTTTTGAACTATGCTCAATTTAACACTTTGCCTCCTAAATTTTTATTTCGTACACTTTACCTCATAAACTATACGAATCTTGAACTTAACCTCTTGAAACCCATTTTCGGTGGAAATTCTGGCCGGACCTCACTCGTGTGACATGCACGCTTACATATAAGGGGTAAAATCGATTTTTCATTTCCTCCTCATAACTTCGCTCAAAACAATGATACGTGAGCACTCGTGTGACCTGTTAAAATAATGTTCATATTAATATATGTATACACGTAGGATTTGGAACCCACACAGTGCTCACGTGCCATTGTTTTGAGCGAGAGTCATGAGGAAGAGATGAAAATTCAGTTTTACCCCTTATATGTAAGCGAGCATGTCACACGAGTGAGCTTCAGCCAGCATTTTCACCGGAAATGGGTTTCAGGAGGTTAAGTGTAAAATTCGTACAGTTTAGGAGGTAAAATATACGAAATAAAGATTTAGGAGGCAAAGTGTCAAATTGAGCATAGTTTAGGAGGTAAAAAAAATCTCTATACTATATTTAATATTACAATTTGTGAAGAATATCTACTATTCACACTCTCTTTCACTACCTATCAATTATATACATTGAAAATATTTTTTGTAATTCAAATATTGTAGAATAAGTTTTTATCTCCATTTATTATTAGTCATTTAGCATAATACACTACTACAGAAAATCCCCAACAACATCGGTTGTTTTTGCTAATAGGCATCGGTTCTACAACCGATGCCTATAACCTGGACTTTAGACATCGATTTTACAACCAATGCCTATAATAGACATAGGCATCGGTTGTTTGACCATAACCGATGCATATAGTCATCAAAAGTCGATGCCTAATGCTATATACAGTCACTATAGGCATTGGTTATTGTAATACAACCGATGCCTATAGGTTCACTATAGGCATCAGTTTTGATTAAAACCGATGCCTAGTTTTCTCTAAAGGCATCGATTTTTTGTAAAACAACTGATGTTACAATAACCAATGCCTTTAGTGACTGTATATAGCATTAGGCATCGGTTTTTATTACAAACCGTTGCCTAATAATCTCTAAAGGCATCGGTTTTTGTAGAGCGATTTTGTTCTACAACCGATGCCTAATGTCCTCTAAAGGCATCGGTTTTGTAGAACAACCGGTGTCTATAGTGTACTTATAAGCATTGACTTTGACAAATAACCGATGCTTAATATTTATGTATACGCATCGGTTTTTCTGAAATCACCGATGCCTCGTGGCAAGATTTAGGCATCGGTTTTGATCTCACCACCGATGCCTATAGGTTAAATATAGGCATCGATTTTGGTTTACATAACCGATGTCTATAGTTGCCTATAGGCATCGGTCGTTGTTGAGTGTCCGATATCGATTTTTTACTTATATGCATCGGTTTTGTTGTCAAGAACCAATGTATATAATAATATTAAAAATAGCATGTAAGAATCGGTTGTTGTCATCCAAACCGATGCCGCTACTGATTATATGCATCGGTTTGTGCAAACCGATGCATAAATTTTTGATAAAAATTTCCAAAATTTCCAAAATTTTATTTTAATACCTGTCCAGAAAATTTGATAATTACCATTTGCAAAAAAATAATTTAAATTAAAAAGTCATTTTATTCAATAATAAATAATTTAAATACAGAAATTCTCATCCTATCTAATAAAACTCAAGTTGAACTAATTATTTCATCGCACAAGTAGCAACAAACCCCAACCTCAAGGGAGAATCTATCATGTTCAACCGTACAAAGCTCGCAAACTAAACTCGTAAATAAGAAGCATCTCGTTTCCTTCCAAGGAGAATCCCCAGAGCCTTTCCTCCATTCTTGTATTGAAGTTTGGCTACGAACAATACCTCATTCTTGAATTTCAACCCTGAATCCTTAGACAACCTTTTTAACTATTTATCTGTCATTCCATGCATTTCCCTTTGAACGAATATGAGTCACATTAACTAAGAAAATCCAGAGAAAATCCACCAACGTCCTCATAATGTTCTGCACCAAGTTACAAAATAAATTACTTAATAACTAAGAAAAAGTAAATAAAATTGAGAAAAAAATACATATATACGAGTAATTTACCGAGTAATGTATTCTGCCCATAGCTCATGCATTTCGTCGATTAGTTCTTGCTCGTATGGTTCAACTCCAAATGAGGCCTACACATTTCGATTCAAAATTTCAATTTGTCATTTTAAAAATGAAGTTTGAGTTTGGAGTTTAAAAAATATTCTGTAATTTTTACTTATAAAAATGAGTTTACACGTACCCTGTCTAATGAAGAATTAATATTGACCCCAGAGCAAATGTCATACATATGCCTCATGACATAATAACCACACTCATTGCCTCATGGTTGTTGATTACACTACAAAAATCATATGAAAGCAGATCAATATCCCCCTATCAATAAATCTATAGGTGAGTCAAAATGAAATGGGTCGAAGAACTTTACTAACTTGCCTACTAGGGTAACCGATAAAATATACTATTTTATTGTTAATACCTTAAAAAATAACTTACCAGCAGATTATTCCACGCCATGTTTCTTCCTCTTTTTCCTTTTTTCGACCAATAGGTCCGAACTGCCCTGCAAATAGTAATCATTGCACTCAAGGAGTTAATAACACGCAAAGTATTATTTCAATAAAAATAAGAAATTGTTACCTATTATTTAAATATTTACAGTTTTAAAACCAAAATGAGCGGATGAACCACCCAATCTTATATTACATCCAATGAAAAACTTGAAGCGGTTTTATGAATGGAAACACACAGAGTAGGCTCTAGAAAGAATCAGGTTGTGGAAAATAGCAAAATTATATTAATGCTATGAAACAACTTGCCCATGAAATAATTGCCCACAAAAAAGAATCAGTACATTACTACATTGACAATAAAGACCTGAAAGTGAATTGTTTTTTATGATGTTATTGTAAAAAAGAACAGCAAGTTACCTTTTCAAGAAATAAGAGATAGAAATATAGGGGGAAGATTTACGTACGTATTAACATGTGTCTTGATATCCAACTCCCTCTTGAACCCATGTCCTCTTTTGAGCACAAATATAGGGGAAAAATTTACGTTCTCATTTGAACCCACAATGAGAACCATGTCCTTATTTGCGAACCTGCAAACTAGCGCTTTTATTATATACCAGCAGTACTTTTATTATACAATCACACGCATTATTGGTATTTTAGTTATATACACCAGCATTACTTTTATTATACAATTCTAATACTTTTAATCAAATAAGAAAATACACAAAAAATCTGATCCATCCATTTAATTAGATTTAAGGCCCATAATTGACCCTAGGTTCACATATAAGGACATGATTCTCATTTGAATCTAATCCTTTATATATATATATATATATATATTTTGTTATAAACTAGAGAGAAAATAGAGAAAGTATAAAGAAAATGAATTATCAATATAATTTTCATTATAATTAAGCTATATTTATAGAAAAACTTTCAATACTACAATCGTAATTATATAATTTTATTTGGGGAAAAATAGTCATTCATACGTAAAGATAATTAATACTTTTCATAAATAGTAAAGTTGATGATTGATAGTTATAACACGCCCTCTTGAATGATTGTTACATAAATATTTCGTGAACAAATTGAAATAAAATCTAATAGGAGAAAAAATTTCAAATTGTTTGTAGTAGCTTATGTTGATAATATATTGTTTTACCATGACGTTGCTAGAAAAATTTTGTGGGACAAAACCTGAACAATGTGGAAGCGTAAAGTCACTCTCCCTCATATTGGTTATTCTTGTAGGAATACATGTGCTGACTCATTAAAACCTTGTCAAGAAAACACTATTGGGTAAAAATTTGATCGAAGAAAAAAGAGTACAACTACTCCTTTTGATTTCATGTGTTTTAGGGACTTTATTGATTTCTCTTGTAGTCATCATCATACTATAAAAATGTCTCATTAGAACCTTATTAGGTAAGGATCAGTGGGAAAAGAGTCCTAATAAAGAAAAAATAGTATATTATACATGTTAATATACGTGTTTAAGTTACCTCGTTATAAACTTGCTAAATAAACTCAGTGGGGGACAAAATCTCAGTCAATGAAAAGAGATGTACCACCTATTTCATAAGTATGCTTTAAGCATCTCAAAATCCTTTCGAGATTTGTACAAATATATTCTATAGATTAGTCGTTTTTCATGAACAAGGATTTTAAAATATCTCACACCACGTTAGATAGTAGTGTATCATATCTTGTGCTTACATACAATTAGCACTTTCGAACTCATATTCTTATTTTATTAAAATACATATAAAAATCTCTTTTAAGTTTTTTATATTAGTTGTGACATGTTGCCTCACTAAAAACCTTATTTAGAAAAACCCTTTCGGATAAAAACCACAATCAAGGAAAAGAGCACAACGTGTAAATTTATTTCACTACAACATCTTTATTTCAAGTTGATGCATGCACCAGTAATATATATTTGGAATCTCTTCGGTAGTTTCGATCTCATTCTTCATCAAGCCCACACACTACTACTTTCATTTTTATATCATATATATATATATTATATATATATATATATATATATATATATATATATA
>BMAC01000010.1:3220626-3254184 GCA_014905375.1 Phtheirospermum japonicum
ATATATATTATATATATATATATATATATATATATATATATATATAGCGCAATTCTTTTATAGTGTGTCGACACTTTTCAATATCATTACATTCCCCATAATGGCATAACTTATTGAGATATCTCATTACCAATCCTTTGCAAGGATTTATATATTATAGTTATGTATATATACTCTTTGAAAGTATGCCTCTTATATCGTTTGTTTGAATCTACATTTGGGAAATATTCTTTGAATAATATCAACGCTTACGAAGTTGTTTGATTTATCGAAGCATTTATAGTTGGTGTATAAGATCATTATCAATCTTTATTATTAGTTTTCAGTATCTTACTTTGATTGTCATGATATAATATTCTTCATTTCATAATTATCTCTAAATATCAATACTTCCCTCATGCTAAGAATTTTTTAAAACCAAACTCATACAAGTGTTATGACATCAATCATATAAAATATGAGCATTTAATTTGAATAATGGAGTTCATATTATTTTGCATTTTGTTTTCGATATCGACAATGTACTGAACAACTTTTAATAGTTTATCAATTTATAACCCATTTGTAGGCGCATATTTGATCATTCTGTGATTTGTTCAAGTTATTGAAATATATGACTAGTTTTATTGGAAACCGTGCTCATATGGCGGGCAATTAACTTGTAAACTTTCAGTTACGACTCATATACTCATGTAATTATATAGTGGATCCATTATATCTAGTAGCACACGTGGAGGGGGAGTGGGCCAATACACACACACACACACACACACACACACACACACATATATATATATATATATATATATATATATATATATATATATATATATATCACTCATGTACATTCCAAGTTTATTAGGGATTCATTCCCAAAAGTTCTCATTAATCGAAAATAGTTATTGAATATTCTTCTATCTTTTCAACTGAAATACCAATTTCAATAATTCTATCATTATGTAAATTGATGTTATTATACACCTTCACCTAGAAGGTTATTATATTTTTTACAAAAACCAGTTGTGTCCAACATGACGTATTTATTTTAGCACAGAGATAATTTCCTGACATATCACATCATCTTTCGGTGCTATTTCTATAAACCACTATTCAAATATAGCATTCAAAGCGACAGTGTAGATTGTACGCTTCATGGTATTGTTCAAATGCGGTGGCATATTTCATACGCTTCACCATTCCATAAATATATTATCGAGATAATCACAAAATTAACCTCAACAAAGGTTCAAGTTTCTAAAAGGAATCAATGCTCTTAAATTTTTGTAAATACAACCTATCTCTTTCGATGAATATATTAAAAAGAATTTATAAAGCTCGACTTGAAAGATTGGGGATGTTAATGAGTTATAACATCCCATAAGATATCTGATGGTTGATTGAAAAACAAATTTGACTATCTAGCGAATTCCCATACACATTCAAGTATATGTCAGATATGGGTAGAAGTTGTTTTGCAAAGAAACATAGAGAAAAAAAGATTAGGTGGATGTTATAAATGTACTCGATGGACTTGCGACACATGATATAAATTTGTGTGATTCATGTTTAAGAATTGAGAAGATAAAATAATATTTATCAAGGATGGTTTGAGTAATGAGTCTCTGGATCATGATATCCAAAAGATTCTTGAGACACATCCTAGTGGATACGTGTACTTTGTGAGTTCAATTTAAGGATGAAGGAGGACGATAGAGTTTCGGGAAATTTATTTCAAAAGATCTCATTTATAAATCTAGTTTACCAAAATTATTATTAGAGATGTTACTGAGGATGTGTCAACATCCGAGCCAATATCCGGTTCTGATTGTGATATGGTGACATCTTTTTTTGAAACTTCTTATTATAAGGTTGCTTCTGATAGGTTTGTGTTGTTTGATGATCACTCCTTGATTGATGAGAAACATAAGCACTTAGTGTCTTTACTTTCTTATGAATTGAATAAATTTTCTGAGCATCGTCATTTATTTCATATTGTAGATGGTATTGTGCCTTACGAGGCTTCTGTTGTGCCTGAGTTCTATGTCAATCTAAGTACTAATATTTTCTACCATCGGTCCCCTAAATTCGATCGAGTCTATGCATGTGGTAATATTTATGACTTTAATACTTCCGTGATTAATGCTTTCTTTGAGATTCCTAATTATGTAGAAGGAATGTTGTCTGATTTTAATATGATGATCTAATTCATAATGAGTGATTTGCATGATCACTGGCCTCTCAGTTTGCTTCTTCACGGTTGTCATCTATGTATAGCTTGTTGTAGGAAATTTTTTGTGCAAGCTGGGGTCCCACGATAAACACTTCATGAGTCACTAAAACTCGTGCCCGCATGTTCTATCAACTTTGTACTAGGATGTCTTTTAAATTCGGCTTTGCAGGTTTTTAATGTAGTGATGTTCTGTGCCACGACGACCTCATCAAAGTGGTCCCTGTAATTTCCTAGTCTTATCTACTAGATTTGGTGTCTCAAGTCCACGTTCCTCATATTACTCATACTCTCCACTTATGGTTCTTCATGGTCATCGCTCACATTTTAAATTTTAAGAACCGTCTTATTAATCTTATGGTAGTTTATGACAAATCATTTGGCTCTGGTTGTACTGTTTTGCTGCTTAGAATGTTGTTGTGGATGTCACCAACATTTCCACTAACATTCTTGATTTTTCAACTCTCTCACCTGGTGTGCTTGTTCCCATGTCTTGATCCTATTTTTACAGAAACAAGTGAAGTTTACAAAGTCTGCTATTGCCCATTACACTTCCCTTTGTACTTACTATCTTGATCTACTTTAGGATTCTGATCTTTCTATCAAAAAGGAAGAAATATTTGATGATGATGAAGGGGATGATGATACAAAATTTTGTTACTGGAGATGTGCTTGATTTAAGGGGAGTTGTTGCTATTGCGAATGTTACCGTGAATATCGTTGTGTATGTTATTGTTATGGTAGAAACACATTTTAGGGGGAGTTAAACCTTATACTATTCATTATAGTCTTGGTTTGCCTATGGGACTTCGTGATGAAGAAGATGAGATAGAGTTTGATTTTGAAATTGTCGCTACTATACTGAAGCGAAGTGATCCTACCTTGGGTTTCGATGGTCCCTTTCCTTAGAGAGATATTTTATTTTGTGGTTATTTATTTTTGATATCTTTGATATTTTTAATTGTTGCATAATTTTATTATGATCTTTGCCTTAATCTTATTATGTTTGTTTTTAATTTTCATTTACGAATATAATCGTGAATTTGATAGCATTATGCTTAACACTCTGATCGTCTATTGTAGCAAGTTAGTTGAAGTTATTGATGACTATTCGAGGTTAATACTTGTGATTTTCCTCATATATGTTTTGGCAAAAATAAAAAAGACAAAAAGTGCACTACAAGAAAAATAAAAACAACGATGGATGTTTTTCCGTCGGTAATTACCAATGGCCTCCGATTTACCGATGAATTTTTTAACTGTCGGTAAAATACCGACAGACTTTAAAGCCCGTTGGTATTTACCGACGGACATATTTTTTTTTATTCTTTTATAGTTTACAGTTTATGATGCACGGACACTCCATTTTTAACCCCGTAGGCGAGTCGGACCCCGTGGGCACGACACGCGCCTGATACGCCTCCGACACATGTCAGGCGCGTGTCTTATTTTTTTCTTTTTTTTTTGAACTTTTTACAGGGGACATGGCTCGGACACGGTGGAACATACGGGGACACGTTCCAGACACGTTTTTTTTTAATTTTTTTATTTTTTTCAATATATTTTTTTCTTTTTTTAAATTTTATCAAATTTTATTTTACTTGGGTTTCATCAATTATTGTGAATAAGTTTTTAATTATTTTAAATGATTAACTGAAAATAAAAAATTATTACAATTTAATATTTATAAAAAATAAATATATTAATAATTATTTATATTATAAAAGTGTCTGAGGCATGTCATATCCTATATTTTTAATAATAAGCGTGTCTCCGTATCCGTGTCGTGTCCCGAGTTCGTCCGTGTCGGTGCAACTTAGTTTACAGTCTAATTATAAATAATAATATAATTATTTATTAATATGATTTATATATAACTAATAAATATAATTATATCTAATCATTTATGAATATAATGTATATGTCATTAGTTTAAGGGATATATAGTATATATAAAATATAATAAATATTTTTAATTATAAATTCAAAATTTTGTAATTCTCTTCTATTTATATATGATAATATTACTTATTTATAATATCATTATTTATAAATATAATATATAGTAAATATTTTTACTAATAATACCAATTAATATAAATTTTCTCTAATTTCTTATTTTTTATTGTATAAATATTATTATTTTAAATTTATATATATAACATGATTTTAATAAATATTATTTAATTACAATACATTTTAAAATAATTATATATTTATAATATAATTAATTATAAATACAATTTATTACTTAACTTATATATCTAATATATATTAAAATCATATAAACTATCACATATAATTGACTTCACGAGGCAGTACTTTCGCTCCTCTTTTTCTAAGGGGCCGCAGGTTCGAATCTCTCTCATGCCATTTAGGAAATTTAGGTGTTGCGGGTTGAGTTGGGTTGGGCCCGTCTGAATAAAAATTATTTTTTATATTAATCCCAAGGGCACCATATTTTAGGAGTCCAAACTATATCGACATCCAAGATTATATTTGTAAAATAAATAAATAAATAAATAAATATATGAAATATGTCGGTAAATTTATAATAACATTATTTATAATATCATTATTTATAAATATAATATATAATAATTTTTTTTACTAATAATACCAATTAATATAAATTTTCTCTAATTTCTTATCTGTTATTGTATAAATATTATTATTTTAACTTTATATTTATAACATGATTTTAATAAATATTATTTAATTACAATACACTTGAAATTAATTATATATTTATAATATAACTAATTATAAATAAAATTTATTACTTAACTTATATATCTAATATATATTAAAATCATATAAACTCTCACATGTAATTGCCTTCACGAGGCAGTAATATCGCTCCTCTTTTTCTAAGGGGGCGCAGGTTCGAATCTCCCTCATGCCATTTAGGGAATTTAGATTTCCTAGGTGTTGCGGGTTGAGCTGGGTTGGGACCGTCTTAATAAAAATTATTTTTTATATTAATCCCAAGGGAGTCATATTTTAGGAGTCCAAACTATATCGACAGCCAAGATTCTATTGAAAAAATAAATAAATAAATAAATAAATATATGAAATTTGTCGATGGCCATTAAAATACGTTGGTAAAAAAGTGTCGATGAGATTTTTACCGACGGACGAAATCCATCGGTAATCATGTTACTGATGGATTTGCCTGTCTAGATTTATCGATTTTATGTAGTAGTTGGAGATTGAAGAGTTCAGTACATGTGGGATACGTATTTAATGAAAATAGATTTTTTCTCCTAGAGTAGTTTAGTCTACATAATTTTTAGACTTTCTTATCAAATTTATTAGATATTAATTGTTTAGAAAGACCTAGTATTCATCATATATTTGGTATTTGACTCGAAAAGTATTAGAATTAGATTAGAATGTAATTCTCTATGCCTAGTGTAGAAATCGTGTGTTCCAAATCTTGAATTATTAGGGCTCTAAGATTTATTTTGTTTCCTTACTAATGACATATACTTGCAATTTATTGTGTATATCTAATTTCTTCTATTGTAGGTACCTTTTACAAACAGTTTGTGTCTATATAAATGTGAGCACTTTCTTTACAACCTAACCACGAATTTTAGAAGAAAAAGATCAATAGTTGAGAGTTGAGACTTTTCATTCGGCAACAATATTTTGCCAATAGTCAGATCTTACTATGATTGTTACTAAGATCTGCACCAACTTCTTGTTGAATAAATTATTTTTCTTCCATCTTTTATTTTATTAAGACCCAATCTTGTGGTTGTAATCTTTTGAAAAATTAGTATTGATTTATAACTATCTTACTTGCTAGGAGTTTTTAGTTGTCCTTACTAGTTGTTTATATTTTTGATTATAATTGTTAATTCACATTTTCCAGTAAAGATCTTTCTCCATGATACACGACTACAAGGATTTTTTTCCGTATAATCAAAAGATTAAAACCTTATGTTTATTATTTTTTATTCTGCTATTGATTTACACTTTGCACACACTTGGTCTAGATTTTATTAGTGTAGCAATTTGCGAATTTGAGACATTCTGTACTTTCAATAGCGGCTAAAATGAAGCCATTTGGACACTAATACCTATGTTTTCAGCCCTTTAATCTCATTTTAAAATAATCTTTTTTCCTTTTATTTTCTTGAATTGGGATGTGGGAGTTGGAATTAGCAACTGTTTACCACTCCCACTCATTCAACATTTCCATAATGGTGTTTCATAAAATTATGTTTTATTTCACTTGTATGTATTTATTATTTTAAGCTTTTGTACCGTATAATGTATTGAAATAAATAGTATTTCAGTTAGAAGCCACATTTCATTCCATAATTAACCTAAAATATGACATAAATCATACATTGGGCTGCAAACGAATCGAATCGAGCATTCACGATTTTGAGCCGAATTGATTGTTTTTATCTGTACTCGAGCTCGACGAATTCGAAAGATTGCTGCTCGAGCTCGACTCGACAAAAAAATGAGTATGCTTGAGATCGACTCGACAAAAGCTCGAGCTCGACTCGAGTTTCTTGGTTTAATTTCTAATAAAATTACGGTATTTATGTAATTAATACTATTAAATATGGGTATTTTAGTAAATTCACATATAATCGAGCAACTCGTCGAGCTCGCGAGTTTATTAGTGACGTGCTCGAGTTCGACTCGTTTGTGAGCTCGAGCTGCTCGAGTCGAGCTTTGACTCGAGATGCTCGTAAGCCGCTCGACTCGTTTGCAACCCTAACATACATCGTCGGCAACCCATTTGAAATTAGTAATCAGGAGGCTCGTAGTCAATATTCAGTCATGGTCCCAGAATCACCGCCTCAGTCAAACCCAACAGTCCTGCAACCCGTTGAAACTAGATAAGCCACCTCGAGTCAATTAACTCAAACTCAGGAACCCAAACCCACCAATTTACTGCCACCTTCAACCTCGCTTACCTTGGTCGACCCGACAACCCTTTTACCCAGAAGCAGCAGGCCGACTCGCATGTCACGACCACAACCCACTGACAATGTCAACTGATTCGTACGTTTTTGTTATACTTTTGTACTTATTTTGAGTCATGTTTTAGTCTTTTTACCGTCTTCTTTGGGCAAGAATAAGCTATTTTGCATGATTTTGCATTATTAAGCCTTTTGCTTAGCTTTTCGACTTTTTATTCAATAATTAACCATTTTGAACCATTTTTCTTGTTTTTCTCTTTCAGTCGAATCATTTGACAAAATCCGGGAGATGAAGACAAAGAATTAGCGCTCGAAGCAGCCAAAAGAACAATTATCCGATCAGATAAGACCAACAACCGATCGGATTGACTTTTAAGACACGCACCGATAAGACCTACGTCCGACCGATCAAGAGGACAAAGATTTTTATCCGATCGGATCAATGACCAGTCCGATCGGATTCGAACGTTACAAATGCAGATTTTCGGGATTCTTCAGTTACGAAACGATTTTTGAGCCTTTAAAACTCAGAAATCTGCAGAGAACACTCATCCTATCACCCACAAGACTGGATCATATACATTGGAAGAGAGAATTGACAACCTTCTCAACCTTTGACCTATAGCCCTTACGGCAATAATAATTAGAAGTTCGATCGGTTCGGATAATCGTTGAAGACGGAGGTTCGTGACAAGCTTCCCATATTCAGCGAGGTTCATTTCATTCCCAGGATTAGCAAGGATTTGACAAGATCACCGTAGTATCATGATTGAGAAATCTCACGATTTAGTAATCTCTAAACTTTATCTCGTTAATTTAGTTCCGTAGTTCATGTTAGACAGTGATCTCGTGATATTGTGTTAGATATTTCATGTGGATCGTTTGTGATTGAATATCTATGAACGATTGTTGACGTTTGGTTTTATGACATTGGTGACTCGTATTATTCAGATTTGAATAATTGGTTTGGTTTATTTTATTTTGGAATTACGTTTGGAACATGTTTCGTGAATGCATATCAACTGTTCGATTGAATGTCTGAATGAGATTTGGTGGAACGGTCTTTAGAATAAGTTATAATAATCGTTCTTGAGTTTTTTCATCGATTAAACTACTCTTGCGAAGAGGTTGACGCCCTCAGAGCAAGATATGTTATCGCGTTTTTAAAATTAAGTACTTTGGTGATTTTCGAAATAAAAACCTATTTGATCGAGTGTCTAGTATTAGAATTTGTTTTTTAATAAACATCGTTGACTCCGTATTTCCACTTCTCAAGAGATCGACCCGAGTTTAACTTACCGGTTACCGGTCTACAAGTGACCCCGTTCTCTTGCGGGCGAGCTAAACCCTTTCAAAAGTAGACGCGCACTTGTTTAACTTGGATTTTAATTTTGAAAAAAGGAACACAAAAAGTTCGGACTCACAAACTCCGAATCTCAAGGCCCTAGAACCGAGTTGACTCATTCCAAGAAGCCTACGAAGATCAAAGTTGACCAGTCGATTTTCGACCCTTAGCCCTCTGCCCATCATTTGCACATCAATTTGGGGTTTTTTTTCATTTACAAATAATATACTTTGGACGATTTCACAGAAAAAATGTCCCGTATAATCGCTGTCAGTATATTATATAAATGAATATTTATTACTATATCTAATCTACAAGTATGATTTAATCTTTAAGTTCACCAAAACAAAGTTGTTTTCACTGTGACTACTTGTGTGCCTGATAGTTAATGATCCATTTGAATTTTACAAGTTGTGCTCGTTTCGCTAATAGGAATGCCGTTTGCAGAATGATTTCACCCTCTCCAACGCCTCTTCAAGAGCCGATGGCTCGACTGCAAATATGATTCTTAGCCAATTCTTGAGCCCTACTGCAAGTCCTGTCAAAATATAACCAGACATACTTTCAGCAATTTGGGGAATAATTTAAATGCCGAATATCGCGACGCGAGTCATAATTCTCAGATTTACGTCACCTGGAAGAATTATAACAGAATCCTCTTTCGCCAGCTTGAAACAAAAGTCGATATCATCACTAATATCCTTTAGCATGGAAATATTCAATTTCACCTACATTTTCATTAAAACATTAAAATTTTATTTATTTATTTTTTTAGTTTTACTGTGCTTAAAGACACATACCATGAACACCATCGATCCTTCCGGTTTAGCAGGGCAGCTCATGCAAGGGATCTCTTTAATCTTTTCGTAGCAAATATCGGAAGTCTGTTTCAGTATATTTATCGTTTTTATGAAGAAAACTTGTTGCGTTTCTTCGATTATGGTCGGGACAGCTGCCTAAAACATTACAAACGAACATTCAGCGAAAAAAGCACATTTATGAGGAAACATATCTCTAAACTGCACGGGTTAATTACATAAAAATACCCTCGTCATTTGGCCTAACGAAAAAAAAAAAACTTTGAACATTACAAATGCCCCACTTAAGGTTTGCATTTTCTGAACAGATACCCCTAAAGGGTTCAATTTGTAAAATTGAAACAAATATCGATAGGGTAATTGTAAATTTCATATATGGTTAGATTCAGTTCATGGTCAGAATATCTAAAGCGCATAACTTAATCACCGACCTGTATAAAGGTTGCCGGACCTCCATTAATGTCACAATACTTCTTAAGACGCTCCAC
Source organism: Phtheirospermum japonicum (assembly GCA_014905375.1). Classification (NCBI taxonomy): domain Eukaryota; kingdom Viridiplantae; phylum Streptophyta; class Magnoliopsida; order Lamiales; family Orobanchaceae; genus Phtheirospermum; species Phtheirospermum japonicum. Next base: position 3,230,454 of record BMAC01000010.1, read on the forward strand.
AAACTGAGGATACAACACAAAAGTCACATGTAATTAGTCATGGTCACGAGTCTACCTATTCAAAATTGATCATTGCCAAAAAAATAGAAAAAAACCTTCGGGCTTTTTAAACTACCATCCGGATCATTCGTGACCAACCAACCAAGGCGCCAGCCCGGTACTAACCACCTCTTCGAGATAGACCCGAGAGTAATCACCGGTGCAATAGATCCAAAAAACCCCATCGGCACAAAAGGGTTATCTCCAAAGACCAAATGACCGTAAACTTCGTCGGCAATCACAACAATACCGAGTCGCTTTGCAGTTTCAGCAATCTGATTAAGTAGTTGAGAATCAGAAGCCCGACATTGTTTTGCAAAACGGAAGCTAAAAGTTGGCTTTATTAAAAGGGAATATATTTAGTTGAACACTATAAAATTAAACGAACCTCTTTTAAATTACGATACGTATAAACATTTCCGCATGGATTGCCGGGGTTTATGATAACCATAGCAACAGTATTGTTATCCGCTAGCTTCTCCACGGCACCGAGATCGACCTCCCATTGCTTCTCGGGAATAAGGTCGAAATAACGCACCTCGAGGTTTCTAAATGCAGCACAAAGCCCGTAAATTGGAAATCCGGGCCTCGGCAGCAAGATATTAGCGCCCGGTCGAGCCAGAATCGATAACGCTATCTCAATAGCTTGTGTACAACCGGCTGTAACATAAACATCGTCCGGTAGAAGCTTGTAGGGGAGATCACGGGACAAATACTCTGCTAATGCCCTGTTTGGCAAAAATGAAAGAAATAAATATATTATCATAATCACTTTTCTAAAACCCTCTATCTATGCCCAATTGGGTCCCGCCTAACTACGCGGGTATTTAACACTTTCTAGAACACTAACCCGAACATGACAAATTTTAATTAGCCAAAGAGATTAACAACAAAATCCGGAAAATTGCAAACAGCAAAACTCTTCCAAAATCAAAATTCTTAATTAGCCAAACAATTCAACAACTAAATCCCCCCAAAAAAAACTCTTCTAAAATCGAAATCCTAGGAAATTCCGAAAAACAGAGATACATTGCATGCGCGAGTAATTTCAAGAATTAAATCACAAAAAATCAATCAATTAATAAATAGCGAGAGAGAGAGATTAGTAGATTACTTTCTGGTGTGAAGAAGACCAGCGCTATTGGGTGGGTAACCATTGAATTTGCCGGAGCGGAGAGCATCGACAACAGCTTCTTGAGCAACAGAGGTGGTGTTAAAGCAAGAATAAGCAGTTGGGTCTCCAATGCCCAGTGAAATTACTTTTTTGCCATCATCGCTTACATCTGTTATATTCTCCCTCAACAATCCCAGTATCCTTTTAATGGAAATATTGTCATTTCTAATAACTTCCATTTCAGTGTGTGTGTTTTATTTTTTTGGTTTTCACTTGTTGAGAACCGGGCCTCTGGGTTTTCAATTTCTAAATCAAGGGGGAAATTAAACAGAGGATTTTGTGAGTACTTTTTTTCGGGGATTTGAGAATTTAAAGGCCACAATATATATTAATCAGAGCTGTGTAGTTGCGCTGCATTTATATTTTTATTTTTCTGGTGCTGCATGGTTCCAAAAATGTTTCCATTTGTAAGCGATCGTAATAAATTTGGGTTCGTTCGGGTCTGGAGCTCGTTTGTCGGATCTTGGATGTGGGGACTCGGGTTGGGTAAAGGATGGTTTGTTTCTAGCTACTCTCTGTGTGGCTGAGAATTCTCCACGCGCCTGTAACAAAAGCCTTTGCCTAACTTGTCTCGTGTCGTGATTCATACGTTACTGTAAGGGCGGATTTAATGGGGGCTGGGTTGGGTTATAGCCCAGGGCTGGCCCAATTGCCACCCCCGTAACATACTCTATCGAACACGAGTACATATTATTTTATCTGTCGCAATTGATTAGTTTACAAAAATTAGTATCGTTCACAAATACATATTACTTTATCTGTCACAATTGATCATTTTACAAAAATTAGTAAAATTTATTAGTTTTATAATTATAGATTATAAATAATTATAATATATTTTTATTTAAAATAATTAAAAGTGTGTAATAATAAAAAGTAGAGGTAAAAGCAGTAAAATAATATTTACTTTTTATTGAATAATTAAAAATAAAACAATAATTATCTGTTAAAAATATAAATATAACTAATAAAATGAGATGAAAATTTTTTCAAATTGGGATATATAAAACGAGACCGAATGAATTAATAATGGTCCAAGCCCAAACATTTAAATTGGAAAAAGAGCCCCCTAATTAAGCCCACCTTCCAACTTAATATTTAAATGCACAAGTCTATGCTAGTTAAGTAAGAGCATCTCCAATGGGATATTTATTGGATTAGATTTTATGCAAGTTTAAAATTTTTATTTTGTAAGAAAAAATGTAGACAATGTCTACCAGAAATTTACCTTATTTATCCACCTATTAATATTAATTAATTTATTTCTCTCTCATCTCCATCAATAATAAATACTTATAATATATTTGCCATATCATTAGAAATTCATAGTGTCGCATTGGAGATCTTCTAATATATGTTAAAAATTAAACCCAGCATAGTCAGGGAAAAGAGAAAAATTAGAAATTGAGTAAAAAGAAAAAGAGAAAAAAGAAGGTAGAACTCAGAAGCACCCTCTGACGCATACATAGACCGATCTTTCCTACTCTAATCTCTAATTCAAGTTTTCAATCTCGTCGTCCATAAAATCAAACACATTGTTCATCAATTTTTAGGTTATTTTCTATTTAATAATTTGTTTGTTTGATATGTAATGAAATTGAGTTGAGATTAACCCTAGATTGCTGCTAATCCCTGTTTGAATTTGTCTTGTGAGCTCAATTAATAAGATATTGTATTTTGATTAGCCCTAGCTTGTTGCATTGTTTTTTATTTTGAAATTAAATTATGGTTAGCCCTATCCTCAATTTGACTTTTGAATATTATTATTTTATGTTTCTATTGACATCTTACTGATTATTTATTAAATTGTGAATAATGTGATTGATGCTAGCTATTATATTTTGATTTTTAAATTGAATTGAAATTAGTCCTAACCCTATATTGTGTAATCTTATTTTTTTTTGATTGTTTATTTATTGATTATTGATTATTATGTGAACAATATGATTGTTGCTATCTATTGTTTTTAAATTTTGAAGTTGAAATGAGATTAACCCGAGCCCGTTATTTTATGCTTTTTTTTACAACTTATTTATTACTTATTGGTTATTATGTGAATTATGTGAATGTTGCTAATATTATTTTTTTAATATTAGACCCAATTTGAATTTTGAGTATTCTTATTTTATGCTTTTTTTACAATTTATATTATGCTTTTTTACAGCTTATTTATGCTTATTGATTATCGATTAATACGTGATAATGTGTTATTTTTAGTTTTGAGAATGGAACATCCTACTATCAAAAAAGAAAAAAAGTATTATCTAAATAATATATGTCTGGAATTCTCTCAATTCCAAATGCGCATCGCCTGTGTACGCCTTTTTTATATTATATATATGGATTTTATCCGTACACTTTCTTTTATAAGATTTAAATTTCTCCCCACAAGCATAATATATTTAATGTAACACTCGTATATTGTACGAGATTTATAAAAATAATAAAAATTAGAATTAAAAAAAATATATTTAAAATAATGTCACTTCAGTTGAAATTCTGACAAACTAATTTGCAAAAGATATTTTACGCAGGATTTACCTAGTGTTCACTTTAGATTCTAAATATTTTTTTTGTAAAATACATTATTTGTTTAGGTATAGTACACAAATTTATGAAATATATGTATTTTTCCACCCATGTCATATCAGACTGATTTCACGCTTTACATAATTTAAAATACTACTCTCTCCATCCCAAAATAATGGTCCTGCCGGTTGATTTCACACATATTAAGAAATGAGTAGTTTATATAGTTAAATCATTAATTTAATTAGTATTTTCCAATTATACCCTTCTTAAATTTATTAATATCAATTAATAATTATAAAAATCAGTGTTGTAATTAGTATTTTGTTATTGGAATAGTAAGATTTTGCATTGTAATCACTAATTCTCAACTTACGAGGTAGAAAACTAGTATTTCAAGAATATTAATTAAGGGTATGTGTAGAAATGAATAGTTAATGATATGTTAAATATGGTAATTGGACTATTTTTATGGGACGCACAAAAATAGAATATTGGATTATTTTTGTGGGACGGAGGGACTAAATAATAAATCAATAGTATTGTTTATTATAAAAAAAAAATTGCATATATAATAATAATAGGGAGATGTGCCTTGAGCGTCACGGAAAAGGAAGTGAAATGAACCCGATGTATATTATTCACAAAATGCTTATGTATATTCTACTAATGTACTATAATAAGAAATTTAATATGCCATAGTAACGGTTGGGTGAGGCAGGAGTTCTCGCACTTGTCCCGCTATTTTTTTTTTAATTTTATTTAAATTTATATTGATATTGATATATAAATTAAAATAAAATATACTTAAAACTTAAAATTGGTTATGATTTAGGGAACTTCCACGTTGACCTCACGATATTATTCTTCATTTAGTGAGATTTAATATGAACCATTAAATTAAATTTAAATTTTTCAAATTAAGAAATATATGGTTATAAACGCATTTAGAGTTTTCCTATGATTTAACTACCCACAGTAGGTTAATGTTGATTTCGCAAGTCAAACATTTTTTTTTTAATTTCTAGTTTTGCATATTTTTGATCGGTTTATTTAATCTTCTTTTAGTAGTTTTAACAATTATTACCTCCTATTTCTTTTAAATATTATTTGAAAGCTTAAATTTTATTTTAAACTAATTATGATTTTATAATTTTTTTTCTCTAATTTTATTTTTAGATTCATATACATTTAAAGAAATAAAATAAGTTATGCTAATAAAATAATTAAGAGTAAAGAGGGAGCAAATAAAATCATGCACTTTATTCTCACTTTAATATTATGTGTGATAAATATGTATGTTTTGTGCGATTATATATAAATATTGTGTGCGATGGATATAAATATGCGTGATGAATATGATTATATTATATTGATTTTATTTTGGAAGAATTGAAAATTGTGTTTTTACGTATGATGAATATATGGAGGTTATATATGATGAATATATGTGTTTAGTGTGATGAATATGGATGTTATGTGTGATGCATATGTATATTTTGTATTGAATATATTTCTATTTTGAATATTTAATAGCACAAGATATACATATATCATCGCACAAATCATATTCGACGGGACAGCCTAAGAATCCCGTCGACCACTTCGGCGGCGCCGTTTACACTTTCTCATCGATCGAATATCAATGACCACTTCAATGGGAAGACTCGTGTTACCAACACCATGTTCATCACATATAACACTCATATTCATAGTACAATATATATATATATATATATATATATATATATATATATATATATATATATATATATATATATATATATATATCAACGCATAAAACATGCATATATCATTACACGAAAGAAAATAAGTAACATTACAAAAAAGAGGAAAATACTGACGGGTCACACCTGGCAGCATTTTTGGTGTCAGCAAATGATTTGTTGACGGCTTGCTGACGGGTAACGCCCGTCAGGAAATCCCCCAGACATGACCCGGGACCCGTCAGCAAATGCTGACGGGTGTGTTTGCCATCAGCAAATGCTGACGGGTAATGCCCGTCAGCAAATTCAAATAATGCTGACGGTCCCAACCCGTCTGCACTTTAAATTTTATTTTTATTTCATTTTATTTGAAATTTTTTACTTTTATTTTTTCACATATCAATAATTCAATACAAAAACTAATTTGCATTTTCCAAAAAAAAATCAAAAATAAAATATAATTAATAATTTATCGTGCAATGTATAAAATATAAATAAAATACCAAATATAAATATTATTCGTTCCTAAATCAACTAAACTCTCATCATCATCAGCAGCAGCTGGAGCATTAGAGGACGGTCGTCGGCGTTGCGCCATCGTTGCGGCGACTTCCTGCATTACCCAATCACGGAGAATTGCCTCGTACTCGAGCTGCTGACGTGCATGCTCCTCATACCGACGGTCTGTAGTTAGACCGTGCTTTCGTCAACGGCGGCAGGATCCGATGATGAAGCACGAGCCTCGTCTAGGCGTCTCTGATACTCCTCCTGCAATATTTTGATTGATGTATAATTTACCGTTATGAGAGTTAGAAACTAAAGATATATATTATATTAATTACATTTTAAAAATTACTTACAAAAGTATGGTGTGATTGAGGATCAGTGAAAGAGTCGTCGGATTTCTGGTGCATAGCCAAGAAAAGCTCGAATGCATTGCGTTCCCTACCCAAATACTCGCGATGTATACAATATTTAGATTATTTTTTAATTATGAACTAATTAATTATTTACAAGTTAGATTTACAAACATACTTCAATATTACTTACGAGCTGACGTGCATGACCAATCGCAGTGCGAGACCCTCTGTAAGCTGTCGTCGGGATTCCTGATTTTTTTTAATTTACTAACGAACTTTCAGCCCGTCAGTAATTAGTTAAATAAATAAAAAATAATAATTTAAATCTTACCGACGGCTTCCATGTCCGTCGGTAAACAATATAAAGATTGTAAATTGTACATGCATAGGAAGGCTGATGAACTATTTGCGTTTGGGGGATATTGTTGTGAGCAGTGAGCTTGCACTCGTCGTTTACTAAACTCTCAAGCCCGACTTTGTACACTTCAACTAACTTATCAGACTCTAATTATTTTTCCAGCCTCAACTCATCGATAATTTTATTAGTCTCAGTTAATTCCTCGATCGTCTTAACAACATCCGATTTTCTCGTGAGTCAAATTCTCGATCTCTAAGCTCATTGTTACAATCATATCGTCCCCTGTTTTTGGCATTTGATCAGTTACTCGAGTATCGAACGAATAGTTAATCTCATTATTAATTAGAGATTCATAAATATAAAAAAATTAGATTTAATAACAAATCTAAGCATTGGACACACGATTGAAAATTTGATCATAACAATTTCATGAATTTCTCCCTGGATTTTTTTGGGTTTTGAGAATCTGGGGTGATATGAAAATATGGGTTTATTGGTTCTTTTGTTGGACCTGTTATGATTAATAGCGGATGTTGTTCTTAATTCTCTAGGTTTCTTTATATAATTATATCAGAACTCTAACAAGTTAGCTGAAGTGTAATCATAAGAAATAAATAAATAAAGAAACCTATAGGAATAGTAACAACATCCGCTACTAATCATAACAAGTCCAACAAAAAACTAATATACCCATGTTTCCACATACCCCAACTTTTCAACACCAAAAAATTTAGGGAGAAATTCATGAAATTGTTATGATCAAATTTTTAATTGTGTGTCCAATGCTAGATTTTTTATTGAACTTATTTTTTCATGTTTAAGAATCTCTAATTAATAATGAGATTAACTATCCGTTCGATACTCGGGTAGCTGATCAAGCATCAAGAATAGGACACGATAATTGTAACAATGAGATTAGAGATCGAGTACTTGAATCACGAGAAAATTGGATGTTGTTAAACCGATTGAGGAATTGACTGAGGCTAATAAAATTATCGATGAGTTGACACTGAAAAGAAAACTAGAATCTGATAAGTTAGCTAAAATGTACAAAGTCAGGCTTGAGAATTTAGTAAACGACATGCGCAATCTCACTGCTCAACCCCAACCAATCACAACATGTATATCAAAACATAAATATTAATTAAAAATAACTTGACGATCACCACGGCATTTCAAAACCCCCACCACGCACTTCTTAAAACTTTTTAAAACCACCATCACATTTTGAAAAAAAATATAAAATCCATTATTGGAACGACGGAACCTCCCGGCCGGCGCCGTAAACCACGTCATCACCGACGTTAACCCCAACCAATCACAACATGTATATCAAAACCATAATTAACGATAATTATACGATAATACCTAAATTAAACCATAATTACACAAAACTCCCTAAATTAACGATAATTGTACGATAAGACCTAAACTAAACTCTAATTATAGAAAATTCCCTAAATTAAACTCTAGTTATATTATAATACCTAACCTAAACCCTAATTATAAAATAACCCCTAAAATTATACCATAATTAAACAATAATATCTAAATTAAATATTAATTATACAAAAACCCTAAATTAACGATATTTATAAAATAATACCTAAATTAATACTTAATTATACAAAATCCTAAATTGAACCCTAATTATACAATAATACCTCAATTATAACTTAATTATACAATAATACCTAAACTAAACTCTAATTATAAAAAACCCCTAAATTATATCATAATTATATATTAATACCTAAAATATACACCAATTATATAATTATTTCATATTATTTTCAAAAATTATAAATCTTAATTCAAAAAACAATACAAAAAATTTTTTTTTTAAAAAAAGACAAAAGATGGACCTTGGGCGGCGGCGGTTGGCTGCGGAGGGCGTCGGGCTGGCGTCGGGGCTGGGCTGAACAGTGGTGGCGGGTGGTAGGCCGGCGACGGGTTGGGGCTGGTGGCAACGATAGGCCTTCAGCGGCGGCGGGGCGGGCTTGGGGTATTTTCTTTTCTTTCGCTCTGTATGTCTCTGTTTTCTGAGATGGGGATCTGATTTTGTCCCGAAAATGCTGACGGGCAGTGGACCCGTCAGCATTCGTTTTTTTTTTAATTATGCTGACGGGCGCTGACCCGTCAGCAAACTCGTTGCTCAATTAATTTGATTACGAGCTGCTCGTTGATGGCCTTTGCACGTCAGCAAAGGCAGGCCGTCAGCATATGCTGACGGCTTTTTAGCCCATCAGCATACAACAGTTTTTTTGTAGTGTACATAATGTATGGTACACTCTTTAAAAGAAAGAAAAAAAATTAATTATGAATATTATTAATTTATTAAAAATATATTAGTCAGATTTATATGCTCATTAAAATAAGTATAAATTCTACGGTTACCAGTGAGTAAAAGTGAAGCGACACATGGGGCTCCCTTTGGCCATAGCCCAACTTACCTTATTAACAGGGTTCCAAACCTATCTTACTAATAAGAAGAAAGGGGCAAGCCTAAAACCTACTCCTAACAAGTTGTTGGGTCGAAGTATTGCATTCTCTATCCGCCCGACAGCCAGCAGAGGGGGTTCGATTCCCGTTATACGCGATGTGGCGAAAAAGGACTGATTCAACGAGAACATAGTAAAATAAGAAATTGAAAGATTTTGTTGAAATTGTTCGTTTGGAAATTTCCCGAAAAGGTAAAAAGGAAAAGAAAAATAGAAAAACTAAGGGTACATTTTATTTTATTTTGATGTAATTCCATCCTAGAAAATGTAATCTAGGTATTTCATCATTCGTGTTTGTTTATATTTTTATAACAACTAAAAATAAAATAAAATAATCAACTTTCAATCTCAGTTCGCAAGTCACTATTTCAATCTCAATTTGTAAATACCTCTTTAAAATTAATAAATGATATAATAGGTGAGATATTAAATGGGGGGCGGGGGTGGGGGAGAAATGTTTAGATGGTCATAGGGGTGTAAACGGGTAGGGTATAGTGCGGGTACGCTCATACCCGTACCCTACCCGGTAGGAATTTACCCTACCCGTACCCTACCCTATTACCCGAAATTTTTCATCGGGTAGGGTACGGGTATTTACCCGTCGGGTAATCGGGTACCCGTCGGGTAAACGGGTACCCGAATATAATTATTGTTTAATTAAAATAATTTTTTTATTTTTAATACCAATACTAATTTAGTAATATAAATTAATTTGGTTTACTATAATTTGGTTGAGTTATTTATTTATTTAATAAAACAAATCTTAAAATCTTAAATTATTTTAAAAATGAGTCATTCAAAAATATTATTAGTATCTCAAACAACAATAATTTTCAATATATTATACTAAAATATTTCAAATAAGGTATAATTAGTTATGTGAATGTGAGGGAAATGCTCTCTTACTCTAATTATTAATTAAAGTAATTTCAAAATTTATTAGAGTAAATACGTTGATATTGATATTATATCATTAATATTATAGTATAAATGTAATAAATAATATTTCATAAATTATGAATATGTTATCATAATATGAAACACGATAGCAAGATATATACATTTTATAATATTTGAATTAGATATAAATAAATTATGTTGATATACTACATAAGGTAAGTGTGGTACTACAAATAATAAATTTATAAAACTAACTATTATATTTATATATTTAAATTTATAATATATGTATCGGGTAGGGTACGGTAGGGTATAATGCGGGTAAACGGGTAGGGTACGGGTAGGGTACCCGCTAATGTACTAATCGGGTAATGGGTTACGGGTACAATCTTCCTACCCGTACCCTACCCGTACCCGCAACTGTAGCTTGCGGGTACTACCCTCACCCGACCCGTTACCCATTTTTGAGCATTTTACCCTACCCGAATTAACGGGTACCCGACCCGTCGGGTAAAATTGACAGCCCGGTCACAAAGAAAACACATTTTTATACTTGGCATCACCAACACTTTATAACAAGCCATATTATATAAGTGTTTATATTTGTTTCTTGTAACAATTAAAAATAAAATCACTTCTACAAAAAAATAGATTTTACATCAGTTCGTTTTATCACTTACATCGGTTCTACAACTGATGTAGTATAGAGCAATGTAAAAGGTCTGGCAGATTTACAATGGTTCTACAACCGATGTAAATATTCATTCTATTACATCAGTTTTTATTAAACCGATATGAATTTGAACGTGGAAATCCCCGATGTTAATGCAGGTAAAAGTACATCCGTTATTTAATAACGGAGGTAAAGTGTATAAACTTACATCGTTAATTAATGACCGATGTAAAATGTGTACACACAATCGTCGGTCATTAGTAAAACCGATGTGAGAAGATATTATTTTAACATCAGTTTATAATATAACCAATGTGAAGTACTTTTTTTTTTTGGCCGTTTAGGCGATTGTTAACCTGAAACTTGTAATCAAAAATTTTCACATAGCCCAACCAAACAATAAGTACACACCACCGATTAATTCATCCATGTCAAATAGCAAGAACATAATTTATCCAATAATCTTGCCGAAAACTAGACTCACAAAATTTTATACTAAAACAACACATGCGATAATCCATTCTTTATTTAAAAATATTATCTCACCCATCAATTTAGAATATCTTCAATGTCACTAGATGCACAATAATATTTTAGCTAAAATAATACATATAATATTTTAGCACAATAAAAATATATGTGATGCAAGCGTATAAAAACAAAAGTTCAGTTATGAGACGACCTTAATCCACAAATCATGGAAAGTAACAGATAAAACCTAAGGATGAGTCATAAAACTCTCTTCCTCTAGGTTAAGTATCAACAAAATTGCTAAGAACCAATAATGGGTATTATCAATCATACATATTTAAGCACAAATACATAGGCAACACCTGCTAATTCTGGTCAAGAATACATAGGCAACTGATGGGCGGAGTACGTGGTCCTGAGATGTATCAACATTCATACATGACCGCCAGGGTAACTGGTAATCACCACCAATTTGTTTCCCGCAACTTGGCTTTGGCAGCAAATGCAGCAGGAATGGCAGGAGGATGAGTTGGTAAAAAGCCCGGCTGCGGGGCGTTCATTGTCTTTAGTTGCTACTCGAGTTTCTCCTTCTCAACCTTTAACCTTTGCTTCTCATCACGAAGCTCATTCTTCTCGGCCTGTACGCATTAATAAAGCACGGGATTATATTCCATCCAAGATATCTCAAGAATTTAAAAAAAAAAAAAAAGATAATTATAAAAAGTACCCCCGAGGTTTGACTTAGTTACAAAAGGAAAAACCAGGTAACTTTAAAAGTTACAAAAAATGCCCCTATTTTGATTATGTATTAAAATTAATGAGCTAACTGTACTATTTTTATAAATGTGAAGGAGGGGTTTTAAAATGATTTTTTTTTCATTTGAAGGGTAAATGAAAGAAAATAAAATCTCATGGTTAATGTTGTTGTTGTTTTGTAATTAGGTTAAATCTCAAGGATACTTTTTGTAATTAACCAAAAAAATTACTAACTTTAGCTCTTTAATCTTATCCTGGAGATTCAACGCCTGGAGCCGCCTGTTTTCCTTTCAATTCTTTCAGGCAGTAATCCAAAACCTATGGACTGCCCACTTTGCAAACGGTGCCTCTGAGAGCACGCCAGCTCACCCAGGTGGACCCACTAACAGCACGCAACACCTTGTACATTGCTTCCTCCATGCGTCTCATGTCACCCATCGTCCTGGAACACAGGGCCCTCGAGTCGCAAGTTCTAAATTTCTTGCACGGTGACTTGTTGGCCCAAACAGAGTAGTGGTGAACATCGTGAATCAAACTCATCAGGAAACACAAGAGATCTCGAACACGCACGAGCCCTCATTCCGACATGGACTGATAAAACGATATCAAGTCCTGCAGGTGTGTTGAGGGCTTTCATCCTTGAGATTGATAAATGGATAATGGCAAAGGGGAAAGGTTTATAACAGCCCTCTTGTAGTCGTTGAGGGTCAACAAGAAACTACCAGCTCCAAACTGATAGCCCCACTCTCCATACCACGGATGACCTTTGATGACTGCGTGAAGCAATCTGAAATCCAATCCATTTTTCTTTGACACGTCCATCACACTGACCTTCCTATAACACATCAATAGATGCAGAAAAGCTCGTCAGTTACTCATTTCTATTTTTACAGTTATAGATGCAAATAAATTTTAAAAAAAAAAACAGAGAGAGATGGTGATATATTCTAACCTAACTCCCATCATTGTGCAGAACAGTCTGAGAAGTTCATAATGTGACGCCTAACCCACCTTCTCTACCGTTAACTCTAAGAAGATGTCCGTAGACGTTGGCATGAACCACACCATGTAACAGGTGTGTTGTGTTCTCAAGCTGCTGATACATCCAGTCTTCAACATCTTCGGTTGTCATGACATGGTTGCACGACTTGAAGTAAGTAAATAGTGATGAAAGTAAGTGATTACTACTCTAAATCCCCATAAAATGAAAATGTATCAATGAATCCTCTCAACTTTATTGTAAATGAAATATTGATTTCTTATTATAATTATTGAACTCTTTTATTAAACATTTATAAACCCACAGGTCATGTTCTGACCGCCTTCAAGTAAGGACATAAAAAAAAATCAAGAAAGAGAACAAATACCAAATTAAACTACAGGGACTCTGATATTGCAAAAGCATCCTGTGGGCGGATAAAAAACTAATACTAGGATTCTAAATCATGGTTATGAGTGAGTCTTGAAAGATAATTCATGATATTAGACAAAGTTAAATATGTATTGCAGGAATTCAACTTTCATTTTTGTAAGCCAAAACCAATCATATGTCGGCCATGTTGGACCCATGAGTCCAAGGCCCATGAGATCGAATAAGATATGGCAAATATTTGGCCACTAAAATACATCATCACTTTTATTTTCAATGCATGTCATCATTTTTCTCTTGAGGAATATATATTAACTATGCAATGAGAAACAAATTAGACAGAGCTAATACGAATCTTCAATCTAAAACATACTCTGGTTTTGCAAATTTAGTTGTGGAACTAAGTGGCATAATTGTTTCAAGTTCATTTTATATATAAGCACTTTAATTCAATCTTTATATCCGTGTAGCTACACAAAACTGAAACAGTGTGAAATCTGACAAAATTGGAACAATGTAAACAAAACAAAACAACAGTCGCACGAGAATAAAAAATCAGAAGATAAGAAATCTAAAACTTACTTAGTCGAGTCAAAAAAAATGATGGGATTTTTTCAACAGAAAATATTGGACCAGCAGCAGCACAATTCACACGTCGAATCATATCATCAACAGAACAAAGTCGGCAAAAATTGCAACTTAAGTAACGAAGCTGTTTCAAAAGGTATTCAATAAAGGGAAAATTAAACATTAGGAGAAAAATTAAAAATGACCATCTAACAAACCAAGCAGATGGGCAAAAATTTCAAAATCAAACTTAACAACAAACAAAAGAACCAAGCAAACTACACAACTTACAAACTTGACCCAATTCAAAATCAATAGCAATTTTTTGGCACAGACACAAAGCAGGAGGTGGATGTTTTAGTCTTTCATGAGCAATGTAATCTTTACATTCATGTTTTAGGAGAGAACTAAATCGAATTCTCTTGATATTTTTCTCTTCTTTTTCCTATTTTCTTTTACCTCTGTGTTGGTTCTTAAAAATCGAAAGATATATTTCACTAACTTTATTTCTTTCGACTGAACAATTTTGCAAATTGCAAAAGAGCCGTTTAAAAAAAATTATCAAAAGACATTTCAGTCTAACCAAAATTTGACAGATATATTCACACGTTTTAGGAAAAATAAAAAATATTCACATATTTGATGTAGGTCTAAGATTTTTTTTCAACTTGATTTGCTAGATTAATGGAAGTTTCTCCTCAAAAAAAAAGTCAATCTAGTTGTCAACATCCTCGTAAATAAATAGTATATGGCTTATAATTTAACTTAGGAATAACATTGAGACATCATAAACATAAACTAACACACAATAACTAAAGAATACATCAAACCTTATTATTCAATAACTTAACTTAGGAATAACATTCAGAGACCATAAACATAAAGTAACAGAAAATAATTATTGACAATATTAAACCTTATAATTATTTCCCACCAAATTATATTGTAAAGCATTGCCTATTAATTAAATACTGAATATGGTCCCACATTCACCTTCACAAGCTCTTCCTATTTAATAACATCAACATAACATCAACAGTGATAACATCATGGGTATAATTAGCAGCTACAATATTTTCCTCTTCTTCTTTCAAGTTTTCAGGGATTATATCAACAAAGATGAAAGAAAATAAAAAGATCAAGGAATTGAGAAAAACTAAACCCAATGACAAAAAACTAAACCCAAAAAAATAAAACTAAATAAATATTTCAAAAACATCAAGAAAATCAGAAGGGCATTTGAAATATATTAATTCAATTTCTCCATAAAAATAAATCTCACTGCAATGATGTTTCAGAAGAAAATTGATTCTAGCTATTTAAAATACAATTTTTTACCTTCTTTATCCATTGTTTAATAATCAGCATAAATGATAGCAAGCAAATAGTATATTTTAGAGTGTTCAAAACCATTAATATTGCCTAGATGCATTTAATTTGGTAGATTAACATTATTCTCTTATTTCCAATGTTTTTAATTGCTTTTGATTTATCTCAAAATCAACACTCACAACCACGTAAGCCTAGCTTTGGCCAAACTATTAATGCAATTTTCAAAAAAAATATAAATTATAATGCAATCATGGACCGTATTCATTTTCATCTCTCTTTATCATTTCAAAATAGAAAACACCTCTATCAACTTTTGAGTAATATTAAGCAAGCAAACAAACCTACATGATAAAGGCGAAGAATTTTCTTTCAACTGTGATGCAGCTAAACACTCCTCGATTCCCCAACTTATTGGCTCTCATTCTCTTCAGATGTTTTAGAACCGCTCGAACTGAAAGTGGGATAATGAACTTTTTATCCCTCACTGTCTCGAGAGTATATGTGGACAAGCAAGACAGATAAGCATTTCAATCACACAAAAAAAATGAAAATAAAAACAGCCTTAGTTTTCCAACTTAGATAAAGATCAACCTGAAGGGGGCAATTTTTCTATAGGCCACCTCAAGTTTGCGAATAGACACAAATAGATCTAGATTTTAACTAAGAAAGACATAATTTGAAGACTAGGCTAAAGAGGCGTGTCAGGTGTGGTAGTGGCGCAGGCTCGAAAAAAAATGAACCCTAAACCGAAACATACCTGTGGAATGGACTCGTTGGTGCTCGGAGACGCTAAACCTGCCAGAGCTGCGCACACCACTGCCGCCACTGTGCTCTTCGGTGGTGTGCTCAGTAGCAGCAAAAAATGGAGAAACGGATACCGCGGTTGAGCTTTCGATTTGGGGTTGGAAAAAAAGAATTTTAATTGAAACATACCTGTGAGATGGATTCGTCGGTGCTCAGAGGCGATGAACCCGCTGGAGTTGTGCTTGCCGCCACCGCCGCTGCCGCTGGGCTCTCCAGTTTAGCGCTCAATAGCTGCACAAATGGAGAGATTGAGATTGAGCTTTCAGTTTGGGGTGGAAAATGAAAAGGAACGGGCACACCTTTGAAAAATGGAAAGGATATAATATAAGTAGTATACTATGATTTTAGTAATATTAATTGATTCTAAATAAATTGTTTTACTACACCTATCTACAACGTTTGTAAACACACCGTTGTGGTATATTAGGTAATATATTTTAATATGTCCATTTACAACGGTGTTTACTTTAACTGTTGTCATTAACTGATCATTTAAATTGTGTTTCCAAAGACCGATGTAAATCTCGCGCCACCGCTTGTTTACAACGGTTATTTAATAACCGCTGTTAATTGACTGTTGTAAAAGATCAATTTTATATTAGTGAATAAAGTAATCAATTTTCAATCTCAAATCGCAAATTACTATTTCAATCTCAATTTTTAAATACCTCTTTAAAATTAATGATATAATAGGTGAGATATTAAAATGGAGAGGGAAAAATGTCTAGATGGTCACAAGAAACACATTTTGTATATTTGGCATCATTAATACATTATGACAAGTCATTATTATATAAGTGTTAATATTTGACCATGATCCAAAACAAAGGGGTTTGTCGCCCGAACCCTTGCATTTTCCTTCTTAGCTTGACCCCCGCATATAAATTATAGTATCTTCTTAAAATGAGCTACATATTGTTTAAAATACTGGGTACGTCCCTGCGTTTAAGGGTGTCATACCCCATCATTCAAAAAATAATAATAATAAAATTATAATTGCGCAAAATTTTAAAATCTCTGTGTGTGTTCTACTTCAATTTTCCATTATTTCATTTATATTTACTGTATTTTTGCTATTGTGTGCAGGGGCGGATCCATTCTTTGCACTAGGCTTTAGTGGAATTTGAAATTCTAATATTCAGAATCTTGAGTATTCAAAATTCTATGAATAGTAAGAATCTTTGTTTGTTATAGGATTCAAAATCCTTTACTTATTACTGTAGATGTCAAATTATATCTGGAAAGTGGATAATAATGTATTTTTATATTGTATTTGATATCAAATAATGTCTGAAAAGTCGATGATGATGTATTATTATATTGTATTTAGTAATATTTAATTTTATAAATATAATGATGATGTGATAAAAAGAGATGAGTGTAGGGTTAGGTGTAAGAAATTGTTGGTTGTGGATTGAAAATTAGAGTTGTAGAACAAACGAGAATTGAGATTCGAAATCCTAATCCTAGTATTCGCAGTCTTAAACCAAACAAGATTTTAAGGTTCAAGAGGGTACAGTTGTACCCCCAAACTATACGATGTATATATATAATAGGTAGTAATAAATCCTAAAATTTGAGGATAATGAAGTGGTTATAGGCTTTGTTTTGGATCTATCAACAAGGGTTCAAGTCTGTTTCTGCATTGAAGAAGCCAAGTTGCAGTAATTATTTAAACTAAAGATTAATTTGTTAAATATAATATAAGTTGTTGTAGTTAATAATTTTTGAATATAATCTTTTTTCACCCTATTTCAATAATCATTTCACGTGAGAATAATAACCTCTTTTTTATAAAATTTTTTAGAAAAAGATGAAACCCCCAAAAAATATACTACTATTTTTTTATTGGGAAAGTTCTCATATAGGCCATTAGTGAAATGTTTTTTCCCAAATAGGCCATTGAAATATCAACTTCCCATTTAATCCAAAAATTATATAATAGTACTAAATTACCCTTTATAAATATTTTATTTTGTTCTTCGAAAATTCAGAACTACTTATGTACATTCAGAATACTCGTGTAAATTCAGAACTACTCGTGTAAAATTCAAAACTACTCGTGTAAATGACGAACTACTCATGTAAATTCAAAACTACTCGTGTAAAATTTAGAATTACTCATGTAAATTCAGAACTACTCATGTAAATTTCGTGTAAATTTCATAAATACTCATGTAAATTCAGAACTACTCATGTAAATTTCAAAACTATTCTTCAAAAATTCAGAACTATTCGTGTAAATCTCAAACCTACTCGAAAAATTCAGAACTACTCGATTAAATTTCAAAACTATATCATGTAATTGATCGGTAAAGATCCAAACTACATAGAAAATAATCATACTACATTGAGATATTTTATACTACATTAAGGAATTTCATAAGATACACTTTCATGAACTCCAGCTTCAACATTAATGGTCTACCTAACCCAAACTACATAGAATGCATTTTCAAATCTAAACTACATATTCCAAACTACTAATTCAAATTCAGAATACATAACACAGAATTCCAAACTACTTAACAGTTTGTAATTATAAAACGGCAGAGTAGTTTGTAATGATCCAAACTACTTATACAAAACTACTTATCTAAACTACTTATACAAAACAATTATATCACGACCAATTTGGCTGCATTTTTCCTGAAAATAGAGCAGCTAAAATCTCTCAAGACTCTAGTAGAGAACTCAAAGCTCGCCAGTTTCCTCTGCTGGCGCCATTTTTCGCCATCCACCACCAAAATTACATTGCCAAACAGGTCGCTCCATATATCTACTAAATTGATCTTTGTTGTGGTTTTCTTTCCTCCAGCTTGAAAAACTAAGCCGCTTATTTTACAAAGCAAAAACTGAAAATATTCCTGGGATATAGGTCCAGCCAAAATTCTCATTAAATTATGCTCATACAGAAAGTAGGCATGAGAGAATAGGAGCTTTGATCCAATTTCGATGGATATTCCTCACCACATTGGTCTGGAGATTATATCAAGCACTTGCCCAACAAACTCTGTCTGAAGTTCCATAATTGAAGCCAAACCCCTGTTATGTAAATGCAAGCCTACCAAGTAAGTGATTAAGCAATCAGATTTACTAAAATTCCCTGCAATTTTCAGTTAAATCGAAGGAAAACAACTTTAGCAAAAAAAAAAAATAGAAGTATGGAAATTTAAAATGAAAGTATATACTTACGCCATTTGGAACCAATTGTGCAAGAAGGCCCTTGTCTCAACGAACATTGAAGGTGAAATTACAAGGCAAATTATGTTGGATCTCCACTCTCTCCTTTCATAAATTTCAGTCTTCAAAGGAAGAAATGGCCTTCTGATGATTTCTCGCAGAATTTGCAACATGACTTGCTTCAAAACCATTGGATCAGTTTGCCATAGCAGCCACCGCCTCACCGAGGCCGTACTTCAGCGCAGTCGAGTCGCCTCCCCACCCGAACGCCGCTGCCCGACTTGTCATCGCCGTCCGCCGCCTTGCCAGATCTTTGCCAGTCGTCGATCGGTCGAAGGAGAGGGTGCTGGCCGATCCCCAACTTTTGGAGATAGAGCGTCGCCTGAACGCCGCCGCCAACTACGGACTCTATCGCTGCGCGTCTCTGCCGGAAAAAGGGTGCTGGCCGATTCGGAAGGAACAGAATGAAGAAATGGACGGGAAATATAATTAGGGTTGGAAAATCCAATTATAATATAATGTTTTTGAGTGGTGGGGTATTTTTGACATTTTATATTATAATTTTGATTTAATGGGAAGAATTTGACTTAAGTGGGAAGAAATAATGTTAAAGGATCATTTGGGAATTGAGTATGATCTAAGTATATTATATGGGAATTTTTCCTTTTTTATTTGTATACTTTGCGTTGTATACATTTAAATATTTTATATATATATATACACACACGCGCGCTATATCTCCAAATTCAAACTTTTGGGTACGCCACTGATTGTGTGTTCTATGTTATTTTTATTAAGTCTTCCATTCTGTGACACTCATGTGTTGCAACATATTGCGGTGCTCATTTTTTGAGTTCAGGGCCTTAGATCTCATATATATATATATATATGATTGGATTCAAATGAGAATCCCGTCAATATATATGAACCTAAGGACCAATTTTGACCTTAGATCTAATAATATGTATGGATCAGATTTTTTCTATTTTTTAAATTCATTAAATTATATATATGGAAGGACAAGGGTTTTTATGTATTTTTACAAATGCTCTTAATCAGATTAAATACCAAATCTGATCCCGTACTTTCCACCAAACCTCAAAACCTTCAACCTATAAAAAGTCATCCGCCGCCTCCACCACTAATTCGTCCAGCGGCCTTCACCAAAAACCTTTCCCCTTCTTCCTTCTTTTCTCCCCCGTTTCTCCTCTTTCTCTTTCCAAAACAGAAATCGGCCAGCAATCCCCCCTTCGGCTCCACCACGGCGGCGGCTCGGCGATTCTCCGATGAAGGCATCACGAAGCGGTGGCAGGCGGCAGTGAAGCCACGATGGCAGCGGTGGCGACGTTTCGCAGCGGCGGAGGCGACGGACTGAAAGCACCGGCGGCGACGGACTGGGTCAGAATTGGGCGGCGGTGTTTGGTAGGCGGTGGCGACGGTAGCGCTCCTCTCTAGGAATGGCGGATCTTCCCAAATTTCAGTTTGGGCCGGCCAATCTTTGAATCGGCCGGTTCGGGGCGGACGACCGGTGACGGGTGTGTGCAGGCGGTGTGAAGCCACGGTCGGGAGCGGCTGGTGGGTTAGCTTCACCGGCGGCTGAAAGTTGGTTGTTGGGTCCGGAGTTTGAGAAAGGCGATGACTTTTAGCCTGACTCGATCGATGTTGTGGTTGTCGGGCTTGGAAACGTTCGGGGAAAAATATGGTTGCGATGAAAATCTGGCTGAGGTTTTGGGTTGGATTCAGGCTTGGCGTAGGGTCCAAATGATGACAGTTGCCCGGATGTTTAGGGGCGGAGGCGGGCCGCTATTTTTGGAGTGCCCGGGTTTGGTTGAATTTGGTTCGTCGGGCGACGATTTGGATTTGGACGGCGGTGGTGGTGGTTTGGCTCGGACGGCGATTTGGATTGTCGGTGGTGGTTTCGGATGGCTGCGATGGCGAAACTCGGCGGCAATGTTGGCCGATTTTTTTTTCATTGAAAAAAAGCAGTGTTTAGTGTAGTTCAAAAGCACCGTAACAATATAAGAAGAAGCACTCCAAATATTGCACGGTGCAATTATGTCCAGATTCATTGTGCTTTTTATACAGTATTGTAGTGCTAAAATCAGTCATGTACGATGCTTTTACTATCCAGTTTTTTTAATTTAATTATTTTTTTACGTCTTAAAATATGCAATATGTATCTTAAATTGTAGGTTTTGAGAATGTGATTAATTTGATATATATTTCATTCAAAACGAATAAAAATTGAAAAAGTTATGATTTGTAGAAGATTTGAGTTTTATTTCAAATTTTTGAATTTGCAATTTATAGACGAAATTTGCGATGCTTTTTGTATACAATCGTAGTGTTTTTTTTTCTTAATCTATTGTGCTTTCTAAAGAACAATGTAGTGCTCTTTGTAAACGTTGATATATGTCTAAAATACCCTTTTTAATTAATTAATGCATTTTTTTAGATTATTACCAAGCTGACATGTCATAATCTCAACCATCAAGATTATCCAATCTAATGGTCAAGATGAGTCCCTAAGTTCACATATAATGACAGGTTCTCATTTGAACCCAACCCTATATATATATATATATATATATATACTAATTTATTTAATTTCATATACCCAAATTCAAATTTTTGGGTACGCCATTGATTGTGTGTTCTATGTTATTTTTATTAAGTCTTCCATTGTGTGTCACCTTATGTGTTGCAACATATTGCGGTGCTCATTTTTTGAATTTAGGGCCAAAGCGGGTCGGTCAATTGCATTAGGTAGGAGATGCAGGACCTGTCTTAACCGCAAGTGCATTCGCTATTCGATTCCATCCTCAATCCCACAAAATTTGGATTCCTTTGTATCTCTTCTTTACTTTTAAGTGAGAAGGGGGGTTGTCAAAAGGTATACTTTCTTCTCTCTAGTCGCCGTCTCATCAATGAGCGTAGATTAATTAAGGGAAAATTCTCACTTGATACACAATTGAACAAATATAATTCCATTTAATCACTCAAATTCTTTTATTCCCATTTAAGTCAAATTCGTCCTACTAAGTCATAAATTACCATATAAATTGTATATAATGCCCTAGTCTAATACATAGTTTATTTATGTTATTCATGGTAGATAGTGTCAACTATCCAATTAATCTTACTTAACTTTCCTGAATCATCTCAATTTGCAAAGTGATAAGTAAAGAAAAAATCAATAATAATCCCCTCTTTTCTACACAACACCCAATATAAATTTTTGTCAACGTGCAATATGAACTTTTATTATACTAGTATGTGATTTTCTTTTATAATGGAATTTTGTTCTACTAGTACGAAACAATTGAGATATAGTATGCTATAGTAGTACAAAATTAAATTAACAATTGATTTTTCAATATAATAAAAATTCCATACTACAATTACAACCATTTTTTATATATAATCCTTGTTGAGAAATAACTAGTATGCAATTATATCTTTATATGTAGTATGTAATTCAATATCATTACTAGTAGTATGTAACTCAATTCAAAAGTAGTATGTAATTCAATTCATAAAATAATGTAGTATGTAATTTTAATTAATTATTATTAAATTAATATTGGGTTTACAGTATTAATTTTCATTAATTATTGTTAAATTCAATTCTTAATTGTTATTAAATTAATACTGGGTTTACAATATTAATTTTAATTAATTATTATTTATTTTTTTTGTGATTTTTTTTAGAGAATATGAAAAAATAATCATACATAGAATGCAAAACATGGAGAATTATCTACTAACCTGATTTTCAAACTGAATTACTACTGATTTCAAATAATACAATTATATAATTACTAATAAACTAGTATTGTATCACTATTGACTTTTAAATTGATTACTAACTACTACCATTTTTGAGATGACCATTTACCAAATATTAAACACGCTTGAACTTTCCATTTTCTTACTCTCGTCTAATAAAAAAGGGGTAGTATGGTACAATTAGAGTTGATTTGGAGTTAATGGGAAGATAGATTTTGACTTGAATTAATTGGGATATAACTTTTATCTTTTGGTGCAGATGGGAATTGCCCCATTAATTAATAGATATGAGATRTAGCTTTTGTGCTTGTCAATCTCTATCCCATTCTTCAGGTATTTACAAAGGGTAAATTGTAAATATCATATTAAGTTCTTCAATTATTATTTGTTATAGTATTTTGTTGTGGATTCATAATTAAATTATTAGTAAATATATTTAGATTTATCTTATAATCTTATAACTTAAACATATTTAAGCTATATTAATATTATTAATGAATTAATTGTAATTATTTAATAGTAAATAATTATATAATCTCTCTCTCTATCTATCTATCTATCTCACTACAAAAAAATCCGGCATTACTGGCGGATTTCCTGGCGGCCAAAAAGCCGCCAGGAATGCTTCTGGCGGATATGCTGGCGGATTTCCTGGCGGTCATGGCCGCCAGCATAAGGACCCGTCAGCATGCCGTCAGG
>BMAC01000010.1:3260982-3278966 GCA_014905375.1 Phtheirospermum japonicum
GTGCCAGAACGTCTGAACGGACGTGGGCCGGCAGAGCTTCAACCTTTCTATTTTTCCTAAAATATTTTTTATCTTTACGAAGTCGATGATCACATTCTAGAAATTTACGATGGTTATCAAACCATGATTGTTTCATGCTCTTTTGCAGGGTAAAAGCGTCTGAACGCTCCATGCAATACGGACAAGCCATTCGACCGGCCGTACTCCAACCGGACAACATCGAGTATGCAGGAAAGTCGCTTATGGTCCACATAAGGGCCGCTCGCATCTGAAAGTTCTGTTTTTTAGATACATCGTACGAGACAGCACCGTCGGACCACAACTGCTTCAGCTCCTCAATCAATGGTTGTAGAAAAACGTCTAACTTATCTTTAGGGTTTTGTGGGCCCGGGACGAGAACGCTGAGAAACATAGTACTGCTCTTTCATGCACATCCAGGGAGGTAGATTGTATGGTGTGACAATCACCGGCCATGAAGAGTATTGTTTTCCGAAACTTCCAAAAGGTTGAAATCCGTCTGTACATAGACCTAATCTTACGTTTCGAGTTTCAGCTGCGAACTCTGGATGAGTTTGATCGAAGTGCCTCCAAGCCTCAGAATCTGACGGGTGGTGCATGACACCATCCTCTACCGTATGTTCTGCATGCCACCGCATATCCTTTGCCGTTGTTTTAGATGCGTACAACCTCTGCAGGCGGGCGTTAGAGGAAAATAAAACATCCTCTTATACGGAACTAAGTTGGACTTGCGCCGTTTAGTTTGTCCATTCTTCGCGGGTTTGAACCGTGGATGATCACAAAACTTGCACTTATCCAGATTCAAATCATCCTTCCAATAAATCATGCAGTTCTTGACACAACAATCTATCTTCTCTACCGGTAACCCTATACCTCTCAACAACTTCTTACTTTCGTAGAAATTATCTGCAACATTGTTGTCCTCTGGCACGATCTCTTTGATTAAATCAATAAATTGATCATAACATTTCTGAGAAATGCCATGCTCCGATTTTAAATTCATAAGACGGGCAACTAAAAGGACA
This sequence comes from Phtheirospermum japonicum, assembly GCA_014905375.1. Taxonomy (NCBI): domain Eukaryota; kingdom Viridiplantae; phylum Streptophyta; class Magnoliopsida; order Lamiales; family Orobanchaceae; genus Phtheirospermum; species Phtheirospermum japonicum. Next base: position 3,262,026 of record BMAC01000010.1, read on the forward strand.
ACCGATTGTGTTTCTCGCAACCGGATACAGAGGTTTCACGCTTTTGGATGATGATCCCCGGTTACAAATCCCGTCAGGATGCTACAATCCTGACCGCAAATATACTGGCGGCCATAATCCGTCAGGAGGCCGTCAGTATTTGATATACTGACAGAATCCTGACGGATTTGGCCGTCAGGATTGCCGGATTTTTTTGTAGTGTCTATCTATCTATCTATCTATCTATCTATATATATATGGTTAGGATTGATTTTAAAATCCAACATTTGTTAACCCGGATAACAAGTGATTATATGGCCAAAGTACAAACTTACCCTCTGAATTATTTAATATTCTTTCAATTCAGTTGCACTCTTAACATAAAAAATGTAGCATTAAAAAATCATATATCATTTTATGCCTATAGTTTCTCCAGAAATGTATATATCAACCAAAACACAAAACAAAAGAGATGAATTGGAAAAAATGAGGGGAAAAAAAAAGAAAGTGTGCGACTGATAATTAAAATTAATAACAACCCACCAAGCCCCAATCACAGCAACAGCACCACAAAAGAAAAAGAGCAACTAAAAGGGAACACAAGAACAGACACAAAAAGGAACACAAGAACACACGTTAACAAAGGCTCTTCATATTCAAGATGAAGTTATTCAGTGAAAACCTTACAGAGACATAATAAAAACTGGATAATTATTCTTGTATGATTAACTTAGATTTGATGGTCAATGATTACAATTTACGAGGTTCACATTTAAGGAATTATCAAATCATTGATCGACAATATCATGCGGCTCAGGGAACTCCTCCATAGCAAACAATATAGGAGCATTAATAATTCCCTGCAAAAAATATATAAATAATAAAATAAAAAATCGGGAAAATAAAATCTTTCGTCCTTTAAGTCGGCCTAGTTTGATATTTAGTCCTTTTTTTGGTCTGTTTGCAATTTCATCCGTTTTCTTTTAAAACTTTTGCAATTTCGTCCGATTGTCGCCGGAAAAAACTCAATTGCACCGTAGTTTGCTGATTATGCGCCCCCTTATACTGACTGGTTCTTAATTTGGGGGATATTCGGCCACGTGTAATTGAATTAAATTAAAAACTTTTTTATTTGCCATGCATGGTTTATTTGTAATTTTGGGGACTTTTGAGAAATATAAAATCCATTTCCATCCCTAAATTCTTCCGCATCTCCATCGCCTGATCCAAATCCTGCCACTTCCGTGCACCCCACCATCTCTATTGCTTGCTCCAATCCCAGCCACCGCCCTGCACCCCACAATCTCCGATAGCCACCATTTCTATCGCCTGCTTCAATCCGTCCACCACCCTGCACCCCACCAACTGCTTTTTTCTTATTTCTTAATCTTTATCTTCTTCTCTTTTTATGCTCACCCAATTTCATTTCTCGTGCCATCCCATTTATTACTATTTTCCCAGAAATCCAATTTCGGCCTCTATAATTATATTTATTGGTATTATTATAATTCTTATCATCAGAATTAAAATTAAAAACAAATAATAAATATTCCATCCCTAAATATTTATCGGTGCTAGCCCAGGCCAACGGCTGCCGGCAGAAGAAGCTGCGGCGTCTCCCGCACATCTCGCCAAGGTTCTAGAGCTCCCCTTCCACTCTAACGCCGACGTTTCGATCCATGAAACCCCGGACTCTCTCAGATTCACCGACGATGTCGTTGACTTTCTTGGGACTGAGTTCGAGCTCGATTTGTGGCGGTTCTGGCTGCCGGCCTCGACGCGGCCTGAACTCGCCTCCGTGGCCTACGACGACGGCGAGCTGGGGGTGACGGTGCCGAAAGGTGCGGCAGCGGCGGATTAGGATGACGGGGGCACCGAGGAGGATGGCGATGGAGATATGGGAGCTAGAGCTAGGCTTGTTCTTGTACAGTAAAAACTGAAATTACTTTTTACCAGCTATATCTGTGTTACACTTTTAATTTTTTGGGATGGAGATGGATTCTATATTTCTCAAAATCCCAAAAATTGCAAATAAACCATGCCTACATGGCAAATAAAAAAGTTTTCAATTTAATTCAATTCCACGTGGCCAAATACCCCCCAAATTAAAGATCATTCAGCATAAGTCGGCGCCTAATCATCAAACTCCAGTGCAATTAGGTTTTTCCAGTGACAATTGGATGAAATTGCAAAGACTTTAAAAGAAAACGGATGAAATTGCAAACATGCCAAAAAAAAGGACTAAATGTCAAATTAGGCCAACTTAAAGGACGAAAAATTTTATTTTCCCTAAAAAAAATCAAACATTTTAGGCATTCTATAGTGATGGCATATTTAGGGCAATCAAAAAGATCAGAAAGAGTAGTACATGGCGAATGTCTGACAAGGAGCCCTTCCCAAGGGAAGCCACGGTGCCATTGAAATTAAGTACATCATCAATCAACTGAAAAGCTAACCCCTGCAAAACGCACATAAAAGAGATATAAAGTTAGGAATATGACTTCCAATAGCAGAGGGAAAAAATAAAACTTTTAATAATTGTAGTTAAAAATTATGACAGTTCCACATGGGCAACAGCCTTGCAACTAACAAAAAAAAAAAAAAACTAACCAGATTTTTGTCATACTCGTAAGCCAAAACCGAAACTTCTGAAGTTTGTCCAGCAGGAAGAGCAATAGACTTGCAACTATTTGAAATCAATCATGCGGTTCTGTAGTATGTCTTCTGCATATAGTATTCCATGCTGGCAAAGGGACCATATATAGCATGTTTATAGCACGAATAGACACAACAAATTCCCATTAAGATTCCATAGAAAAACCAACTTAGATATAATTTTTGAATATTTAGTTCTTTTTAACTTATTCTTTCCGAGTTTTTGCTATATACTTCAAATATTCAAATCAAGAAGTTTTAATTGGTCAAAATTAGAGATGTTTTTTCCGAAGTTTGAAAAGTTACTAAAAATATTCTTTTTTTCTCTTTCTATTTCTAAAAATTCGTAAATATTTTATGAGATTTTCGAAATGAATTTTATCATATGGCAATGAGGAAACACTTGATCAGTATACCTACAACAAAATGACTAACATTCTGGAATGTTAGCCAATGCAAGACAAAACTCACGCCAAGCACCCTCCCAGCGCTGACGCACGCCAAACTGCTACCCAAAGTAGGCGCCAAGGCCACCCCCCCAGCTCTGGCGCACGCCAAACTTCTCGCCAAAGCAGGCGCTAAGCCCCCTCCTAGCTGCCTGGCGCTTGCCAACTCCTGCGCCAAACTCCAAGCCAAGGCTGCTTGGCGCTTGCCAACTCCTGCGCCAAACTCCAAGCCAACCCCCCAGCGCTGGCACTTGCCAACTCTCGCGCCAAACCTCACGCCAGGGTGCAAACTCGGGTCAAACCCGGGAAATTCAAGCTTTAAAGGCTAATTTGGCTCATTTAAACCCAATTAAACCTAATATAAAGGTAAGACTGCTCTCATTTTGTAAATCAACTCTCATTCTCCCAACTCTTGCTAGGGTTTGGATTTAATTTTCTCTTTCTAGTTCTTAGATTTAATTTCAAACTTTTCCTTGGGTTTGTAAGTTTAAGAAGAATTCAAGACATCACTTAGATTTTATTTTGTTGCAATTTCATTCAAGTTTTTGTTTCTCCTTCTTAATTTAAGTAAGCTTTCTTTAATTATCATGCGTGTTCTTCAATTTATAAATTTTGCCTTAACTCTTAAATTAATTGTTAGATCTTGTGATTCGTCCATGGAATCTAGGTGAGTGACACACCAATATCATAGATCGAGTCCTTAATTAATTTTATTTTGAGTTTTTCATATGCTTTATTTTGGTTTTTTATTTTCATGCATTTTTTTACGTTGAAACCTAGATCTACTCTTCGTTTCTTGTTATTTCTCGTAAAGTTTTAAACTTTCAAGTCAACTTTTATTGCTCTTTCTATTTCAGAGTAGCAAAGATACGGATCGAAATATCCTATTTCTTCCCCTTTGAATCAATAATGGAAAAAATTCAAATGAGAATGAAATTCAGAACGAGAAATTCTTGATTTTTTATACAAAGAATTCAGATCAAAACGATGAAAAAACACAGATTGAAATTCATATCAATCAGATCTTTCCAAACATATGGATTTTATCTTTTAAAACTGAAAATAGATAATCAATTTTGCCATTCTTTAACAAAGCATGTCCATCCTTTTGTAGGTGGCGTATTCAATGGCTTCAAATGCACAACAAAGATCAAGCATTCTCATGGAATATTCATCTTTATATCAATTGGTTAGTTTTGAATAAAAATTTTCATTATTTTTTTCACCCAATCGGTTAGTTTTGAATTAATTTTTCATTATTTTTATCACCCAATCGTAATTGTTTGGATTTTATTCTATTTGTTTCAAATCAACCAACACTCTGTCCGTTATAAAATAAGTGTCGTTTTAGACACTCAATTTTGTTACAAATTAAGTATCGTTTTAAAACTTTTTATCATTTTATTTTAGCTTTATTCTCAGTTATTTTGAGAAGTATAAACAAGTCTTATTGTAATTGAATAATTAAAGAGAAAGAAGATAAGGTATTAAATAGGAATATTATTATTTGATTGGAGGTGTGTGGGTAATTTATGTTTCTTAATTTTGAAAAAAACTAAGGAAGTATATAAAATAATCAATTACATATTTAATTAATATCAAGAAGTTCAAGTGACATTCTTATTATTTTCTAGTCATCAATTATATAATAAGGTTACAATTGTCAATAAACATCACATATATTATGAAAAACACTGCACTCCGGATCGATTTGAGCTAATCAACATCACCTGTAAATAGCACTTCTACTCAAACCTGAAAATGTTACTCTAATCATGATACTGATTAAATTTATACAAAGACAGCTAATCAACATGATGTTCAATGCGATTAAGAATACATTTATCTACACCAGGTTGAGGAATCTATGTTTTTATATACATAAGATATTTTTGTCATCTATTTAGATTAGTTAAGGAGACGCAATTGGTTCAGGGCAAAGGAGATCTATTCATATAAAATTTCGCAAACTGATAAAATGCTTACTAATCCTTTTGATTAGTAAATTACAAGTTTGACGTCCTTCTGCATTTTAAATAGGCAACGGCTCCTTTTCTGAATTACAGCTATATTTTGGACAATTTATTATTGGTAGTGGAGACGTCTTGCTTGTCAGGTATCGTGATGCATTATGCATAATAAGAATCCTTATATTTTTAATGTAATTCAATTTGTGCTTTGGAATATCATTTCAATAATTTATAAAATTAAAATTGTAGGGACCAAAATTACTACCTAAAGTATTTCCATAACCAAAATTACTAATCTTCCATAGATAGGGGACCCATTTTGCAACTAACCCAGTAAAATGTAGTATATATAGTTCTTGATTTCATACAAAACTCACAGAGTTTAGAGACCAAATGGCTGTCACAAGACCAATTTATCCACTTACCAATCCTGTGAGAGAAAGGGTTCCCCCTGCCACTTCGTTACTCAATTGCAAATCCTCCCCGGATTTTAATATCCACTTGAAACCTTTTAACTTGTATGGGAAACAAAGGTTTGTTGTTTCTGTCGCGGACAAGAATCAAAACCCATCGACATTTACAGATCATAAATATGGTAAGCATAAATTCTCTCTGGCTTTATTTTGGATTCACGGATTTGAAGTTGTGATTTAAAAATCGTAATGACAAATCAATTTAGTTTGTTTGGTAACAAATCATATATTTAGTGTTTAAGCATTGAAGATGCTCTTGGATCAACTTATCCAAAGTTTAGTGTTTAAAAGTTTTAGATTGGATTAACATATTAGATTAAAATCAGTTTAGATTTTGTAATTTCTTAAATGAAAAAAAAAATTAATTAGTATCTGTGGAAACAACCAGGCAATGAATGAATACTCATTCACATATTGATAAATAAAGTAATCATCTTTCACATTTGCGAAAACCCTAAGCATGCTATATAACCTCTTGTACAGAAAAGAACAAATACGAAGATTTCATAAAAACCCTACCACAACACAAAAACTGGGACGGCCGCATGTTGTGCCAGTACCAACACTTCTGGTTCCCGGTTGGAGATTTCCAGGGAATATTGTCGTGTCAAAGCAACTTCAAAGCCCACCAGACTGACATAATCCTGGCCACCATGCCGAAAGCCGGAACCACCTGGCTCAAAGCCCTCACTTTCAGTGTCGTGAATCGCCACCGCTACAACCCCTCCACCGGTGAAACCCCTTTACTCGTCTCCAACCCCCATGACGTCGTCCCTTTCCTAGAACTCGATGCGTACCGGTCCGACGAAAACCCGGACCTAGAGAGCATCCCAGCTCCCAGGATCTTCGCAACCCACGTGCCTTACCGGGTCCTGCCCGATTCGATCCCAGGATCCGGGTGCAAGATAATCTACATCTGCAGGAACCCACTGGATCAGTTTGTCTCTCACCGCCATTTCTTGCTGAGAAACCGTTTCCAGCCTGACGAGGAGCCGTTGTCCCTAGAACAAGCCTTCAAGATGTACTGCGATGGGATACATCCTTTCGGGCCGTTCTGGAACCACATGCTCGAATACTACAGCGCGGGTCAGGAAAAACCCGACAAGGTTCTGTTCCTCAAGTATGAGGAGCTGAGGGAGGACGTGGTTTCGAGCTTGAAGAAGGTGGCAGAGTTTATAGGCGTTCCTTTCTCGGAGGAGGAAGAGAAGCAGGGCGTGATTGAGGAGATCGGAACACTATGCAGCATGAAGAATCTAAAGAGTTTGAATGTGAACAAGGAAGGGAATTGGAACGGGGTCGTGGCGAATAGTTCGTTTTTTAGGAAAGGCGAGGTTGGAGACTGGAAGAACCATTTGACGGGTTCGATGGCAAAACAAGTTGAGAAGATTCTGGAGGAGAAGTTGAGTGGGTTTGGATTGACGTTTGATAGCTACATTAAGTCTTAGAAGGTGGAAATAAAAACTTCTGCTTGTCACACAAGATTCTCAATTCCATGTTATGTTTATTTTGTATTCCAAGTTGGGTGGACATCATGCATACATGACAATGTAATAATTATATATGTGGCGTTTATAGTGTATTGGAACAATGATTTAAATAGAGAGTTGAAGAGTGGGACGAGATTGCATACTGGATGGTGATGTGGATGCTACTTGCTTAAGTTGCTGCATCTTATTGAGTTTCTTTCTTTATAAGCTTTTCTGTTCTGTACTTCTTTTGTTAGTTTGAGTTTTTGAATCCCCCTAATGTTGGTTCATGTAATGAAATATTCAATACAAACCTTTTCTTGTTAGAATTTTTGTTTATAAGCCACTTATGGCAGACGTTCAAAAATCTTAGTACAGATACAACAACTTATTATTGTCATGATTGTTAAATTATACCTAGAAGGAAATTGCGTCTACAGTTTTCTACATCAATTCGAAAAAAGTGGTATGGGACAAGCTCAAACTCAGATTTGCTCATCCCGGTAATGTGAGAATTTTCAATTATAGCGGCAACTCACTATTCAAGGCTCCAGATCTTTAAGTGGTTACTTTACTGGGATGAATGGTATTTGGGAGGAATTGAAAGTTTTAGGCCTCCTCCTCACTACACACGTGGAAAATGAATGTACTTGTGCTATTTGATACTATTGAGCCACAAATCACATGATCTAAGATCTTGCATTGTATACTGATATCATTAGCACTTCACATGCTTATGTTCAACTTATTGACAATTCTAGAGCTCCAGTCACTCAAATAGGAAAGCATCTCATTCTGAACAATGTCCTGTATATCTCTTCTTTCAAAGTCAATCTCATTTGTTAGTAAAATGACATCTAATCCTGCTTTACAACTCCTTTCCTCGGACACTTCTTATCCCATACAGGATCACGGTACTAGGATGATGATTGGACTAGCTAGATCAAAGCAAGACTATACCATCTTGATCCACAACCCCTCACACCTAGATTTGATTTCAGCATTATAACTCTTGCAGTCTAGCTCGGAAAAATAGCTTTCCTTTTTAGCATTATATATTATGGCACCCTTCAAATCAGAGATTAAAAGTTATGTCTTAGTCTTTTCCTATTGTAAAGAGTTATGATTATTTTAGTTGTAACTCGTGTTATGAAGCTAAACAGAAACAGTTTTCTTTACAGAAATACTTATCTTTTCCTACTAGTATTCCATTTGAGCTCATACATTGTGATATTTGGGGATCTTATGCAAAATCATCCTTGCAAGGGTATCATTATTTTCTTACTATAGTGGATGACTATTCCAGAACCAATTGAATTTGTTTAATGAAACAAAAGTCAAAAACTAGACCACTAATACAGAAATCATATTTATGGCACAAAATCAGTTTAATACTAAAATCAAGTTAGTCAGATCTGATAATGGCCTTGAGTTTCAAATGACTGATTTCAACAACATTCATAATTCATCAAAATCTTATTTCTGCATACCTCAACAAAATGGAATAGTTCCATGAAAGCATCAGCACCTTCTAGATGTTGTTAAACTTTTACTTTTCCATGCTTCACTTCCTACGCACTTCTGGGTAGATGAAGTTTTAGCCGTAGATTATCTCATCAATCGAACTCCCACTCTTGTACCTCAAACAAAACTCCTTATGAACTAATACATTCTGAACTTCCAAAACTTGATCATCTAAGAGTTTTTAGATGTTAATGTTTTGTTTCTACTCACTCGCACAACCTAACAAAATTTGATCCTAGAGCTATATCGTTTATTTTTCTGGAATATCCCACTTGAGTCAAATGATACAAAATCTATGATCTTCATAATAACATCACCATCATCTCCAAAAATGTGAGATTCATTGAACATATATTTCCTTTTCAACACTCAAATCAGAGTCACAATGATGATCAACCTTTTATCAGTACATCTAATGTAGATGTCATACCCTATCCTGATCCACAAATCAATACTCTTGATGCAAAACCTTCTACTACACATCATTCTACACACTCCTTACCACTCAAACATCAATCTCATATCCCGTTCCATCCCCTATTCCTATATTTTCTCCCATTACCATCCCACCTCCCACCAGAAAGTCTCAAAGACATAAATCCTTCTTCCTACTTATCTGAATATCACTATAATGTCACTCAGAAAAACACTAGCCCAACTTCTAACCCATTATTTACGTATCTCTCGTATGATCATTTATCCTCATATCATAAAACTTACTCTATAAATCTCACTCTTATAAACCTCATATGAGGAGTTACAGTGCATTCTCATTGGCTAGATGCTATCAACTCTGAAATTTTTGCTCTTGAAGAGAATGGGACTTTGTCAATAGTACCTCTACCTTAAGGAATCAAATCTATTGATTGTAAACATGCTTTCAATACAAAATTAAATTCAGATAGAACTGTGGATAAGCACAAGGCAAGAAGCTTATGGTTAAGGGATATACTCAATAACATGGATTGGATTATTAAGAAACTTTCAACCTTGTAGCTAAATTGGCATCTGTCAAAATTTAATGGAGGAATATTTTCGTGTGTATATTGATTATCTCTATTTCTGTACATCAGTCATCTTCAAGCTTTATAGTTTTTAGTTTATTTTCTTCATTTTAACAAACGCTCTAACAACAAGCCTAGTGGTATAATTGAAGTTAAATCCAGACACTTTTTCGTGTTTTTATATACTTATTACTATTGAAAAGTTAAATGGTAAATTTCTCTCTAAGCTAAAATGATCATAAATACTAGGGGTGTGCAAAACTAGCCCGGCCCGGACCGGAATCCGATTCGGTCTACGGTCCATAAAAATTGAGTTTTTCGGGTTCCGGTCCGGTCTAGTCCAAACCCGTAATTTCCGGTCCGAACCGAAATTAGACCGGTTTTCCAAAAAAAAAAAAAATCAAAAAAAAAACGGTTCAAACCAGTTTTGATCGGACCGAAATTTTCGGTCCCGGCCCGGTATCCGGTCCAAGAGTTTCCAAGATTCCGGTCTAGCGGTCCGGATCGGGACCGTAAATTCCGGTCCGGTCCGGTCTCCGATCTAAGGAATTCCAAAATTCCGTCTACCGGTCCGATCTGGACCGGTTGCACACCCCTAATAAATACTACTCCATCTGTCTCATCTTATCTATCTATCTTGACATGGTATTTCACACCAATTAAGAATGATGTTTAATGTTATATTGTCTCATCTTATCTATCTATCTTCACATGGTATTTCATACAAATTAAGAATGATGTTTAATGTTTACAACAATGCACTCTTTTTTAGAAAAACTAACAAATGCGAATTAACCAAGGGACGGATAAAATTAGAAAAGATAACGTTTAATTCATCATGAAAATTAAAAAGTGACATTAATTATGTCATGGTAATGCAAATGTGACGGATAGAATGAGTCACTTTTATTTTTCTAAAACACGACAAATAAAATAGGAAGTAGCGAGTATTAAGAGTGCCTTTATCCAAATTATCAAAATATGATTTTACCCAACTCCACAAATTTATACGTCACCAATCAACTCGGACCTTATATTTCCATATTCATATAGTATTGAACACTAAATAAAATTAGAATAATGAATGGGGTGTAAATGAGTGGAATCGAGCTCAACGTAGTTATATTCGAACTTGTTTGACTATATTTTGAAGTTTATAAATTGTGTTTGAGCTTCTTTGATTATTAATCAAATCGTGCACGGATGAGATTTAGTCAAATCAAACACCAATCTATCTCGAGTTGTTTGGTATTTTTACATGTATTTTATTCTCATTTTACTTAAACGAGACGAGTTATATATTTTTCGAACGACAAATGTTTTTAGTTTTCTTTTCAATTGATCTCAAAATGAGTAGTTTAGTTCATTCTTCGGCCCTCGAATCCAAGCCATCCAAGAATCAAGAGGGCTTGACCAAAACACAAGCCCAAGACTCCCAATTAAGAGGTTTCCAATGTAATCATCAATTTGGCCCAATATCTTAAAATTAAACACTGGACCCAGTAAAAAGCCCAAGAATATTAGCTTTCTTCTCCACGAGGAAGGTCAGCCGCCATTGCAAAACAAAAACAACAGGATCCTGCGATAACCTCCGTTGACATGTCGAGCAAAAACAGCAACTTCGTTTCGGTCTGTCAATCTGCCGTCTTATACGCATGAAACTCCGGCAATCAATGAATAGCGGTGAGCGACTCCCTCCGCCACGACCCGTGGCCGATAAAACGGCGCTCAATGAAGGAGCAAAAACGGCACTGCATCGCCACCGATGGAAATTGCCTGTTCCGACCAGATTGACAGTACACCGCCTTGGCCGACGGCAACTAGTGTCAGCAACTGTTCCATCCATCACTTATCCTCTCACCCATCTCGACGGCGTCGAGGTTGTGACGAGACCATGGTGATGGTTGGATTGTACCAACAGTGTACAATTACAAATTTTAAATTAATCAGATTTCACAAGAACTTGATTTCTCAGGTGCAGCACCCATTAATTTAATTTCAAAGCAATAATAACACAAAACTTGAAATATAATTGACTTCAATTCTACGACTGTGCCAAACTCCATGAATTTGAGTTTTGAATGATGTTGGGACTAATTGGCTTTTGGTTAGGATGATAAAATCCAACATGATTCGTATCGGGTTTGTGTTCTTGAACTTTCTCCGTCTCTTTCGTGTTACTTTTGTCCGACATTAGATCAAATCATAAACGAATATTAACGTTGTTGGTGAAATAACAGATCTAACGCAATTAAATATATATAAACGTAAACGTAAATAATAACAAAACGGAAAAAAAAAATTCGAGGCGAACGAACTTTTTTCTTAAGATTCTTATTGCCTTGTACGTGTGCTTACAGATCTATGGACCACCCAATATACAAATATACAACGATAACGATGCCGGAAGGAGCAATCAATTCGATCACCCTATTGAATGAGAGCTGGCCAGACAATTGAGTACGAATCTATGGCAAAGAACATCCAAATACAACGACAACGATGTCGGACCTCCCAATATCAATCAATTCGATCACCCTATTGAACGAGAGCTGGCCAAACAATTGAGTACGAATCTATGGCAACGAACATCCAAATACAACGACAACGATGTCGGACCTCCCAATATCAATCCGATCATCCTATTGAACGAGAACTGGTCAGACAATTGAGCAAAATTCTAATGTGTGTGATAATTAAGGTCATGATTGGTTGAACTTATTGAAAGTGCTTATAACTTATCCCATCACAATAAGCTCTTTTAGGCTGCTTGGTAAGAACAAAAAATAAGCTCCTGATAGCTTATTCTGCCTAATAAGCTACTGTTTAGAAAAAGTTACAAATTGTAGCTTTTTCTAATAAGCTCCTACATTATTTGGCAAAATCATTTTTTATTCTTTTATATTGTAAAAAATATATTATTTATAAACTAATATATTACTTATATTTTACGAAAATATTTTTATTAGTCATAATTAAAGTTTTATTTATTGTTATAATAATTTTTTAATTATTTTTCAAGTATTTGTCTTTTTTTTTTTTAATAATCTTTGGGAAGTCTTCATTAATTATTATAAATTTATTTTTTTTATTCTTTATATTCTTCTTTTTTTATGTATAATATTTTATATTTTTTAATCATGTCTATTTTGGTAAATTAACCTTCAATCAGCTACTTTAATCAACTAATTTACCAAGCACTAATTAAAAATCAGCTACCAGCTATCAGTTATCAGCTACCAACTATCAGTTATCAGCTATCAGCTGTTTGAATCAGTTCAACCAAGCAGGGCCTAAGCTTGAGGATAGAAAATTGTAGGAATTAGGATTTCTAATACAATTCAATTTCCTTATTTTACTAAATTAGAAAGACATGAAAGATTGCGGAAAAACCCAAACTAATTAATGCCACATAAATTAAATAGTTTGGGCAAACACTTATGTTAGGCCAGATTGACTGGTCATGAACCGTTAGGCCATCTGACCCGATAGTATAATGTATTAGTTTTTGTACTATGATATATTGGTTTTTTACTTGAAAGTGTTGATTTTTTACTCGAAAGTATTGGTTTTTATACTATAATGTATTTGGTACTATGATGTATTGGTTTTTCACTATGATGTATTGACTTTTTTACTATGATATATTGGTATGAAAATTTGGCATAATGGATAATTCGTTAGTCCCGATAAGAGTGCTGCACAATAGTTTGTTGTCCACCATCTCTAATAATTCAATTTTTATAAATAATAAATACCATTCATATGTCAGACATTTCATTTTAAGAAAACTCCACAACCACATTACTTTCCAAATATCCAACCTTGGTTATTGACTTTTCACTCATCCGTATATGGTTTTGTGAAAATAAATATATCACGATAATCTACTCGAAACATAGATTAAAAATTTGACGTTCGTACTCAAAACTAGCGAGCCTTCTACATTTGGAATATTTGTCAAAACTACAATATATAACTTTACTAAATCTATTTTCCCCTAACATTTATTAATTATTATTACGTTATTTTATATTTTAATATTCAGATTAAATTCGTTATCGATATTAGCTACATACTTTGAAAAATCAAACAAATGTCATACTCTCAACTCGTGTTGTATTGTACTGATATCTAATCAATATTAATTATTATTATTATTATTATTATTATTATTATTATTATTATATAATTTTATATTTTTATATTAGATTGAATTCATTACTAATATCTAGTTACATACTTAGATTATTTCAAATGAATCTTCATTTAACTAGAAAGAATATATAAATTCCAAATTAAAACTATATTAACTTTTATTATAAATACTATTTATTTAATAATTTCATAATAATATTTCTTAATTAAAATTATATATTATGGAATTTATCTATTAAAAAAACCATTTAGATATTTTCTACTAATTATATATGACTTATTTGTATTTTTATTAGGAGAATAAAATGAAAATATGAATTAGACAAAATATAATAGAGAAAAATATTAAATTAGACAAAATATAATAAAAAAAAGATTTAATTAGGAAAGATACAATAAAATAAAAAATATTAAATTAGGTAGATATTAGGCTCGTATGACACCCAAGCAACGGAAGCAGCAAAAGTTGCAAATTAGACACATAGATAGAAGGATTTTGTATTAATATGTAGGGTGATATATATATATATATATATATATATATATATATATATATATATATATATATATATATATATATAGGATTGGGTTCAAATGAGAACCCTGTCATTATATGTGAACCTAGGGACTAATCTTGACCTTAGATCTAATCATGTGTGTGGACAAAATATTTTCTGTTTTTTTAATTTTATTAAATTAACAATATGGTAGGTAAGGGATGCTTATGTCTTTTTACATAAATCAACAAAAAATCCTCCTCTTTCTTCTTTGCGGCTCCGCCCCCCAAATTTCCTCAACCAAAAATCTGCATTTTCCTTCCTTCTCCAAGCCCGGCTGTGCTTTCCCCTTCGAAGGTGATGGTCGTGAGCCCCCTATCGCGCAGTTGCCGATCTATGCCCTTCATCAGACCACCTCCTGGGCGGCAACGCGACGCGATGCTCTGGCTGGACCACCGAAGAAACTTACCTGACCGGCAACGCGACGCTCTGGCCAGACCACCTCCTGGGCGGCGGCGGTGGTGGAGAGACAGCCTCCAATCGGTAGGCGTGCAATGGTGGCGACGGGTGATTTTGATTTTTCCGCTGGCGTCGTTTCCTCTCGATCCCGGTGACTCCGACGAGCAATTCCAGCGGGCTTTTGTTGCCAAAGGCTTCGGCTCTTTACGGGCTACAGATTGGTGCCGGTGATTTTGGCCGACGAGGCCCGAATCGAAAGCCCTCGATTCGATCTTGCGCTTGGGTAATGATTTTAAAAATTTGACATACTTTTGGGACTAATTGTAATTTTAGAGATTTGTGAAAACCACAGATTCATCCCAAACTTTTTGGAAAACTAAGGGGCTGCCCATGAATCATGGTGAGCGGTCTCGAAAAACCAGTGTTTAGTGTAGTAAAAAGCACTGCAACAATATAAGAAAAGCACTCCAAATTTTTGTCCAGATTCATGGTGCAAGTCAATGTCCAGATTCATGTTACTTTTTATACAATACTGTAGTGCTAAAATTAGTCATATGCGATACTTTTATTATTCAGGTATTTTAATTTATGGTGCACGTATATGTCCAGATTCATGGTGCTTTTTATACAGAACTGTAGTGCTAAGATTAGTCATATGCGATGCTTTTACTATTCAGGTTTTTTAATTTAATTATTTTTATTTTTTTTAACGTTTCAAAATATGCAATATGTATCTTAAATCGTAGATCTTGAAAATGTGATTAATTTGATATATATATATCATTTAAAACAAATAAAAATTGAAAATGTTATGGTTTGTTGAAGATTTGAGTTTTATTTCAAAATTTTGAATTCGCAGATCTTTATCCATTGTGCTTTCTAAAGAGCAATATAGTGCTCTTTATAAACGTTGATAGATGTCCAAAATACTATTTTTAATTATTTAATGCAATATTTTATATTATTACCCTACTGACATGTCATGTTCTCAACCATCAAGATTATCCAATCTAATGATCAAGATTAGTCCCTAGGTTCATACATATATATATATATATAAATTAAAAATTTATATAAGATAATTATATTATAAAATAATCTTTTTAAAAGATATCGTATTCTCACGTATCATGTCTTGAACACATATTTAATAATTATTTATCAATTTTTTTATTATATAACTTTGTATTTTAATGTTTAGAATTCAATAATCTTATTTACTTACTTAGAAAAACTCAAAAGATATTACATTTTCAAGTCGTATCTAATTTCTATTTATTAATAATATTATTAATTAATTTTTTATTTTAATTTTTAGATTGAATTCGTTAATAAGTTTAGTTAGGTACTTAGGAAAAAAAGCCAAAATATTCATATTCTTACCATGTGTCTCAATGTATCGGTGTCTCTTATTAATTATTATTATATAATTCTATATTTTTATGTTTAAATCTAATTCGTTAATATTTGGTTACATACTTAGATTATTGAAAATAACTCACAAATTATTTAGCACATTTGAAATTATAAAAATAAAACTATTCAACTTACATAGATTTTTTTCCAAATTAAATATAACTTATTTATATTTTTATATTAGGAGAGTAAAATAAAAGTATTTAATTAGGCAAAATATGATAGAAGGAAAATATTGAATTAGGTAACATATAATAAAAGAGAAATTTTGAATAAGACAAAACTAGTTTAATGCCCGTGTATTACCCTGGGTTTATCAAAAAATAAATATAAAAAATATTTGCGATAATTAAATTTTTGTATGTAAAATGAGAAATTCAAATGATGTATTCTCAACTCTTGCCTTGTACATGTCTAATTTATTTATTGATTATTATAATTATTAATTTTTATTTTCATGCTTAGATTCCGTTCGTTAATAATCTTATTTACATATTTAAAAAAATCCAAAAGAAATTATATTCTAAACCCGTGTCTAATCTCTACTTATTAATTATTATTACGTTATTTTGTATTTTAAAATTTAAATTAAATTCGTTAATAATCTTACTTACATACTTTGAAAATCTAAACGGATGTCGTACACTCAACTATGTCGCATTGTATCGATGTCTAATGAATATTTAATAATAATAATTATTATTATTTTTATTTTTATTTTTATTAAATAATTTTATGTTTTTATGTTAGATTGAATTCATTACAATATTTAGTTACATATTTAGATTATTTCAAACAAATCTTAATTTACCTATATAGAATATTTAAAATTATAAAATTAAAATTATATTAATATTTATGAATACTTTACGGTGCCTTTAAGGGCACCATGCC
>BMAC01000010.1:3279093-3302636 GCA_014905375.1 Phtheirospermum japonicum
CAATAAAAGGAAAATATTAAATTAAGTAAATATTATGCTCGAATGAAACTTAAGCAACCGAAACACCAAAACTTTTATTTGCCAAACGAAGCATGCGAAACAGACACACGCATATTATGCAGGATTTGGAAAGAGTAATATTCATTAAAAATACCAAAAGAATAATATTGAAAATGATACATACAAATCGTAAAATTATTTGTTTTGTTTTCACAATAAATAATTCTTACACACAAATAAGAACAWTACTTGTTCTAATTACAGTAAGTCTGGTTTTCAGAATTAAGAATTTTGCAAGTTTTTTACTTTGAGTCACGAAATTAGTTGTGATATATCAAGAAYTTTCAAAATTTTCTTTTTCTACATTAAGTCACGAAATTAGCTGTAAAGCATATCAAAATACCTTAAACTTGACGGGGAAACCCGTATAAAATTGAGTTTGAAAAAATGTAAATATACAACACCCGCGTGTTACATGTGAATATGTGATATAAAAAATTAAAATTTATAAGACACTGATAATTCTATTGAATAAATGTCATGCATCTAACTTGTAGTATGTAATATTATTTTAAATTTWTTTGTGCGTAAGATACTAATTTGTTCGTGCAGATRTATAATATATGTATCAATGCATTACATTTGAATTASATAAAAAGATTTAGAATATGTTTAATATTTATTTTTGTAGGCACAATTATTTATTATTAGTATTATGTTATCTTTTCTGTTTCACTTTATTTTTGTTTTTTGTTTKGTGTAACAATAGTTTTTCATATATATTTTTAATATTATTTTTAATTTATTATATTCGRATTAGATAAAAAAAATTAAGTTTATATTTTTATATTTATTTTCCTTTTGTAATAACTTTATATAACTCATATTTTTCTTAAATAAGTATTTGCAATTATAATAAAATTATTTCAACTTTTATTGTAAATAAAAATTAATTCAATTTATTTAGATTTTTTCTAATCAGATATAAATTCTTTATATTTTTATATTAGAAGAATAAAAGTAARATATTGAATTGGATAAAATATGTTAAAGAAAATACTATAGTAGGTAAAATGTAATAAAAGAAATATATTGAATTAGGCAAAATATAATATTAGGAAAGTATTAAAGTAGGTAAATATATAAAAAAGGAAAAATACTAAATTAGGTTAATATTAGGCTCGGATGACACCGAAGCACCAAAATTTTATCCAAAGCTAACGAAGTATGGGAAGCAAACACATAGGATAGGAGGATTTTGCATTAATATATAGGGTAGATATAATATTAGAAAAATATTAAATTAGATAAATAATAAACTAAAATATTAAATTAAGCATATATTAGGCTCAGATGATAGTGAATTATTAAAATCTTTTCCGTAGAAAACGAAATATAAAAAATAGACATAAATTATAAGAGTTTTGTATTAATATAAATATGTGATACATGTAAATATAATAGTGCCTATTTTAAAACAATTACATACACCAATACGATAATGTACAAAAACCTTTCAACAATTGTAAAACAAAAATTACAATAATATGTCACCGTACAAAATCTTTCACAAATATGAATAAAACATTATAAAACACAAAACTCTACAAAAGAAAACCGTCCTGCTTCCTACCCCACTGGGAAAAACAATGAGAAATTAAAGTTTTCCAATTTATACTTATATATATTTTATGTTTTATAATTTAATATATTTTTTTATTATCAATTGCAATCCGTAATATAAGATTTGTTAATACTTTCGACTTATTTGTCGTTCAAAAAGTCACTAAGCTATTTGCAATAAAAATTATTTTAAGTTGCAAAATGATAAAATCCGTACAAGTTGCAAATAATTATTTTATTAAATTTATATTATATTTTATATATTTCTATAATTTATTAATTTTCATATTAATAAGTATTTATGATTTACTTATAGGTTATTTTATTTTATTTGTGTATTTTTTTTCTCTTAAGCATTACTTTTTATTATTCTGTAATAATTGTATTTTTTCCTTATTATAAATAATTATATAGAATATGTTCATAACTTCTTTATATTTTTTACATAATTCTCATATTTGTTTGATATGTTTTATGATTTTTTTTAATTTTTATATTTATTAACTAAATACTCATAACTTAATTATAAATTATTATATTTTGTTTATCTAATTTTTTATATTTTTTAATATTAGTTTTTAAAACATGTAATTTTATATTGATTCCATATTTCAGATTCTAAATTCACTTATTTTAACTAATTTAATATATTATATAAATAATTATATGTTTTTATATTTTTTATTAAACATATTGATGTGGTACTTTTAAAATATGAATAACATAATATATTATTATCAAAACAAAAAATGTACAGTTACAAATTATAAATCTTATGTTAAAATAAAAATAAGGGTGCCATAAATTTATTCTGAATTTGGAATAATAATTATTTGCTGCTTGTACAATACGAATTTTACTTCGCAATTGAAAGTATTTTTTGTTTCAAATAACAACCCTTACTATACACGATTTGTTATTTGAAATTTCTGTATGTATTGCGTAAAAAAAAAAAAAATTCACCAAAATAACGTGTGCATTATACGCGCGTGAGCCCAATGACCTTTTGGATGTAAAATGAGTTGGGGGTTACAATTAACAAATCTCGTGTATTACATGTTATAATTGGCAATAAAAAATATTAAGTTTCAAAATGTAAAAACGTGTATAGTATAAGTGGCAAAAAATAATTTTTTAAAAAACAATTAAAAAACTTAACAATAGCGTTAAAGAATAAAAAAATAACAAGTGTAATAATTGAAAAATAAAAAACATAAAAGAGCATTTGGCGTAATTCTTCCAATATACTTTTGAAACATTGGGTTAATACATGGGGCTCGAAATTCAGTGGGCTTGGGATTAGTTCATGGTTTTTGGATTGAGCCCGGTTGAGCTTTTTTTTGGAACTGAGATAACTTTGATCGAGGCGCATTTATTCTTTTGATTCTTGGGCTTCGATGAAGGAAAAATTATAGGAAATACTAAGTTAATTTTTTCTTTTACAATTTTATGGGACGTTGAAAGTTTTTACAATTATACCTGATTTTTTTTATATTTTTACAATTATGCTAGATTTTTTTATTCCTTTTAATTTATTACGCACCTTTCAAAAATCCACTCATGTTTTTGCATCTCACCCGATTAATCGAAATATACAAAATAAAACTTTTATTTCCAAATATTTCTCAAGTCGTTTGTTAGTAGTATTTGGGTTTCTATTTTTTCAAATCCAATCTTTGGGTTCAAATTAATAGTATTTGGGTTTCTAATTTGTTTTCGTGTTTCTGATTTTTATATGTGTTTCTGATTTGTTTTTGTGTAATCAATACTCCCTCTGTTTCAAAATATAAGTCGTTTTAGAAAAAATTACACTTATTAAGAAACCTAGATAAATGAGTAAATAATTAATTTTTTGTTATCGTAAACTACCCACCTTCCTTTTATCTTACTCTCTCTCCTCAAATATCTCAATTCCCAATTCACTTTTTACCTTTTTCTTTCTCTCTCTCCTCCAATATCTCAATTTTCAATTCACTTTTTACTTTTTTCCTTCTCTCTCTTCTCCTAAATTTGTGTAAAAAAAGCAAAACGACTTATATTGTGAAACAAAAATTTTACTCTAAAACGACTTATATTTTGAAACAGAGGGAGTAGTATTTAGGTTTCTGGTTTTTCAAATCACAGTATTTGGGTTCGTATTTGGGTTTCTGTTTTTTCAAGCAGTATTTGGAGTTTCAAGCAGTATTTGGAGTTTTTATGTTTCTGTTTTTTCAAGTCGCAGTATTTGAAGTTTTTCAGGTTCCGGTTTGCTTCTTCAGATGGGTATTTGGAGTTTTTCAGGTTCCTGTTTGCTTCTTCAGATGGGTATTTGGAGTTTTTCAGGTTCCTGTTTGCTTCTTCAGATGGGTGTTCAAGTTATCGTATATTAATAAATTTCTTGGAGTGATTCGTATATTTATAAATGTTTCGAAGTGATCGTATTTTTTAAACTTTTTTTTTTAAATAGATGATTTTATAAATGTTTCGAAGTGATCGTATTTTTTAAACTTTTCTTTTTTAAATAGATAATTTTATAAATTCCCCGTTAATCAACAACAAGCTCGTGTGCATTGGAAGGCCGTCCTTATTTTCTCACGCATCGCTGTATGCATATATTTTTAATAAATAATAATAATAATAATAATAATAATAATAATAATAATAATAAGGGCCTTGGTTGGGCCTTAAAGTTCTTGGCCCAACGATGATTGGTCTAGATAATTAAGTCTTTGGCTTAAATAAATATTTGGTCATGACTATTTAGTTCTAGGCCGAAATTGATGATAAGGTTTGATAGAAATTAAACTTGGGCCTATATCGATGGTAATGTCCATATGTTGCGATTGTAGCAGCTATTGGTTCTTCTCGTGAAAAATAAACTGGAAGAAATTTAGGGCCTCGATGGGTCATGTTTGCTGGGCAAAATATTAATTATTTGGGTTCAATAAAATAAAATATAATTTAAGCGGACTAGATATATAATAAATTTCGGGGCCTATTGTTAAATTGGGTTTCAAATTTATTAAAGTGTGGTTTTTGAACTTGATATAGTTCGGCTTAGAAATTTTATGAACTTATAAATGAGAACTCATTGTTTGGGTAAAATTTATAGAGTTTAATGTGAATTAAATTTGGATATATTTATGAATTGAACCTTGAAATCTAATTGTTGGAGCTTCTCAAATCACTTCAAAAATGTGGCCTTGTTGGTCGAGTAAAGTGGATATTGAGATACCTAACATGAGATAGATGATCTCATAATAATATTGAATTTGTGAAATTCATGTAAAGCTCGAAACACCGATATAAAATTATGAGAAGTCATAATTATTGGACTTATGTGCTTATTTAGGAATTGGGTATTCTAGCATTGAGGCTACGATATATAAAATCCATAATAAGTCCAATAAAATTGATAAATATGAATTTACAATTAAATGTCATTTTGACTTAAAATACAAATGTGAGATTTGTGTTGAGGCTAAGATGCCAAAATTATATTTTCATTCGATGGAAAGAGTTATGCACCGCTAGAGTTAATTCACACCGAGATATGTGATATAAAATTTGTGAAAATTAGAGGGGACAAATAGTAATTTATAACTTTGTGTCTATTCGTTAAAAGGGCAAGAACGAAGCTTTGATGCTTTCAAAGTCTTCATATATGAAGTTGAGAATCAACTTAACACTCGAATTAATTCGTAATGATCGAGGTGGAGAGTATGTTGTACCGTGTGAGGAATTTTGCACTGAATATGGCATAATTTATCAAACAAATGCTCCTTACACACTTAAATTAAATGGTGTCACTAACCGCAAGAATCAAACTCTGAAAGAAATGATGAACGCAATGTTATTTATCTCAGGGTTAACCCCGAATATGTGGGGGGATGCGATCTTTTCCGCTTATCATCCTCGTGCAACTCAGTCTACGAGCACCCCTCATCATCCTGGGATGACCCCTCCTCCAGCAATGCGGACGAGCACCCCGTCTCCATCGAAGACGAGCCCACCTCTATCGGTAGTTAGATTTTATGGATCTCATCTTTCCTCTTTATTTATATTTTCATCATGAAATAATATTTGATTTTGATTTTATTTCAACCATGACTCATCATTTTCTATCCTCATCTCTGAAGATCGTGGTGACCGAGGTAATTAGCCAATTCGAGTCTACAACATCTATAGCAGCGACAGAGGCCATGAGTAGAATCGAGTCGGTGGCATCAGTAGCAACCGCATAGGCTATCAGAAAATTCGAGTCTACGACATCTATGGTAGCGACAGAGGCTATTAGTAGAATCGAGTCGGCGTCATCTGTAGCAACCGTGGATGCTATCAACCGAATTGAGTCGGCAGCGATGACAGCGATAGCAATGATTGATGAAGCTATGCGGAGGATAGAGTTGGTTGCACGGACTGTGGAGATGATTGGGGAGGCTACATCACGACCACGCGCAGAGGATGTACCGAGATCTTTCAAAAACATAAGTTGGGGCGAAAAGTAATGTTAGGGACGACCAGTAGAAATGATACTGCTCGACTTGAATTACATTTCCACCTTCAAAATGCGGAGAAATACTGTAGCATAGCAAATAAATAGCAAAATCCTAGGAATTATTGTAAAGCCAAATGGTGATAAATTTCAAACACAAAATGGAAGAACTTACATTGTGCATACGGAAAACTCTAATCTTGATTTCCGCAATCGGATTCGCATCGAAATCGCCGAATTTTTTTATGAAATTGACAAGTTAAACATATAAACGAGAATAAATGAAACAAACTATTTGGAAGATTTTATCCTATTTAATCTTTTCAAATCAAAGTGTGGATATTTTAGTTTTTTGCTATTGCAAATGAGTAGAAAACATGTTTTATTCAATTGTGAGTAAAAGAATTGTAGATTGTATGAAAGAGTAAAAATGACCGAGCCTCTCCCTCTCTCTCTCTCTCTCTCTCTATATATATATATATATAAATATATTTAGTTTAATAGAATTTATCAATAGATAAATTAAAAATTATTTGTAATAATTACAAAGTTTTATTTAAAATAAAAAATTCAAATAATATTCTCACTCGTTGCCTTTTACTTGTCTAATATATTTATTAATTATTGTAATTAGAGGTGTATATATACCACAATCCTACAGATTGATCCAACGGCTAAGAATGTGGTCCATGGAAATCCTGAATGGAGGTGTACAGGGTATGGACCAGTGTAAAATGATCAGTATATAATAGGTGAGTGGGCACCAGGTGGATTATCCAATATTTCACGCCAAAGTCGAGAAATAATTGGTTGTATTTTGGGGGTGAGTGTGGGGGGGCTGCCACCGCAAACTCCAAAGCACCGAGGGCGGCGCCTTACTTCAGGTTGACGTCACTACAAACAATTTGTAATAAGTATCTCGATAATTGTGCTCTTTGTTTTTTTCTTATCATAATTATTTGCAATGTCAAATGGCAATGCGTGCAATGGCGATGTTTCAATTTTTTTCAATTTTTTGGAATACATTTTTTTAAGGGTTTATTAAATAATTAGTATAAATTTAATTATAAATTGAAAAATTAAAATTTTGTATCGGGACACTAACCACAAATGCGTTCCGGCCATTAAAAAAAAAAAAAAAACCCTGAACACTAATAACAAACGTGTCCCGCACCTTTTTAATTAAAAAAAATGAGAGTCGTTTGGGAAAAAAAAAAGTTTTGGGGACTGAAACGCTTGTGTCAAACGCGTCCTGAATAGATTTTGTAAAAAAAAAAATATGCCCATTTTTTCCTCTCTCGGTCTTTACTGCCTTTCTCTTCTCTTGAGTGAAATTTTAATTAATTGTATTTGTCGGGGTGACAAATCTTAATTTAATTAATTAGTGTAATTAATTGGTGATCTACCTTAATGTATCCAAGAGAAAACAATCAAGAGAGAGACAATAAAGACGGAGAGAGAAGACAAAATGGGCATATATATATATATATATATATATATATTTACAAAATCCACCCGGGTCCAGTCCCACAAAATCTTCTTTTTTCGAAAACGACCCCAATTTTTCTTTAAATTAAAAAGGTACGGGACGCGTTTGTCACTAGCGTTCCGATTTTCTATTTTTTTTTATTTAATTTTAATGGCCGGGACGCGTTTGTGATTGGCATCCCGGCAAAATCTCAAAATCTTTTGAATATGTTTTATTTTTTCAATTTATGATTAAATTTATATTAATTATTTAATAAACTCCATTTTTATATGCACATTACATTGTTGTTTGGTAATTATGAACAATTAATTAAAAAACATATCGTTAATTTTGATAGATTGAAAACGATGGTCACACAATAATTATCATATAATTTACAAACACTGCATTCAACAATATTATCCAACTGAAAGTAGGAACCCCACGACGTTTTCAAAAGAGAGCTCAAACTCAACGTGATCTTGCATTGGATCAAGATTGACAAAGCTTAATAAATATGAGACGGAAGATTAAGAGTGATTTGATAAATATTATTTATGTTCAAATTCAGGTGCTTTCAGAAGATAGTATAGTTATATTATTCACCATTTAAAATTAGTCCATGATATTCAAATACATTTAATAAATTGATTAAATTATTAGAAAATAATTAAAAATTATTATTATCGATTTTTTTGCTGACGTGGCATCATTCTGTAATTATTTATCAAATTTTATTTAAATTAAATTACGAAACACAAATTTGAATGTGGACTACCTAATTAATCCTCATTGTTAATTGTTTTGACCCTCTCAAATTTCTTTTTCTTTTTTCCTTTTTTTGTCCCTTTTTTTTTTTCCCCCTTTTCTTTTCCAGTCAAAAAACTATATAAAACAAGTAATATATAAATCTTACAAAAATATAAAATAGGAATAACGTAATCAACATTTTATGTATTTAGACTGCAAATGCAACCCTAATGAAAACTCCAAGTCCGACACGTGAGCGGTGTTTTGCCTTACCAGTATAGGTGAGCCTGCTGCTCCTCCATCGTGTTGTTGTTGCATTTGTTTTATCGAAGTGGTGTTTCTCCTAAACGAATGTGTTTGATGTGTGTATTCCAATAATCGTTATCGTTGGCGGCAATAACGGAGAAAGGGGTTGAGGTGGTGGTTGTCGTTAGAGGGTGGTTATTGGGGCTTCGATTGGAGAAATTGATTGAAGACTTTTGCTCGCCATAACGAGACGAACACTCGGATGGTGGCCGTTGACTTTTATAATAAAGTCGTAATTCGAAACTAAATTACAATTTCATCTCTTATTTAATTTGATAGAAATCAAAGATTAATTGCCGCTAACTCTCATCTCTATTTGACCGTCGTTCACCTCTCTTTCTAAGTCACCTTCCTCAAGTCGTCGTTGGTGACCAACTTTTTTGGCCGGCAATAGCCTTTCTTAGGCCTGACAATGGTTTTAAAACCGCCGGTTCCCGATTCTCCAAAACAGGAAACCATAAAAGGAACTGTGACCATACGGTTACAGTTCCAAAACCAGAACCGACGATTCCGATTATGGTTCCAGTTGGTTTTAATGGGAATCGTCTATTGTTTATTTATTTTATGTTTTTTAAATTTTAGATAATGTTTTTTAATTATATATAACTATATATAATTTCTGATAGTATTTATAAATATAATACACTATTGTGTATTTGTGTGTGTGTGTGCGCGTGCGTGTGTGTATAAGAATTTTAAAAAATAAACATAAAATCAAAGGAATCGCCTGTTGTGAGCCGGTTTCGATTATGGTTCTAGAATCCCCGTTTTCATGATCTTTAAAGTGTGGAACCGTTACCAAAAATGTTAAAGCCGATTCCATTTAAGGATCCGTTGACCATGGTTACGGTTTTTAAACTGTTGGCCACGATTAGAGTTACGATTTTGAACCTAATTCTTATTCTATTAGGCTATGTCTAGCCTGTCCATTGTAGATGTTGTCCAAGATTGTGGTAGCGATAAGGGGAAACCTGCGCTTCATGTTCTTAAATTTGTTGGAACAGAGTATAAGAAGGGATTTTTTATTTTTGAGTTTTCTTTATGGATGATCTGAAACGATCGTAATTGGATCTTGCATGGAAAAAGTGGCAGGAATGTTGAAGCGGTTTTTCAAAGTAGTATGTCATTGATCAAAGACTTTGAGTCGGTCTAACACATTTGGATGTCCCCTTGTAAGCCGTCGAATGAGACTCTTTTCTCCCTACCACCGTGGAAGCACTAGCACTTCAATTTGGCCTAAGGGTTATTGTAGAAGCTGGTTTTGTGATTCAGGAGGCCTTTTCAGATTCATTGGAATAATCAAGGGCATCTCGAATGGTGATGATTTTAGTCCAAATGAACCAGTTTTTAGTGAATGTTTACACTCATTCGTTTTATGGATTGTAATTTATGTGGCCACATTAGTATAAATCAAAATGAGGTTGCTCATAGATAGGCCTGGCCATGGTTGCAAAACAGCCAGTTCCCAATTCTCGAAAATGAGAAATCGTAACCAGAACCGTGACCTTACGGTTATGGTTCCAAAATCAGAATCGACGATTTCAGTTATGGTTCTGATTCCTCCACGGTTACGATTTCGGTTTTAACTAGAACCGTCAATTTTTTGTTTTATTTTTATTTCATTTGCATTATTTAAAGATAATATATTTTTAATTATATATATATATATATATATAAAATTAAGTTCAAATGAGAACCATGTTCCTATATGTGAACCTATGGTCAATTATGGGCCTTAGATCTAATTAAATGGATGGATCAGATTTTTTTGTCTATTTTCTTATTTAATTAAAAGCATTAGAATTGTATAATAAAAACACTACTGGTGTATATAACTGAAAATATTAATAAAGCACTGTGATTGTATATTACAAGCACTGCTGGTATATAATAAAAATACTAGTTCGCATGTTCGCATATAATGACATGGTTCCATTTGAACCCACCCATATATATATATAATTAGGATCATGTGAGAACCAATTCCCTAGTTGGGAACCTAGGAACCGCTATAATAAATAATGCAAAATGCTTGAACTTTGATATTTTTTTTTTATCTTGCCATCCCAAGAGCTTGGTTTTGCTTCTTAAGCCTTTGATTCTTGTAATTTCACAATGGCTCCTAAATCAGGAAAAAGAAAAAATCTTAGTCACACAATATGAAGCTCCATTTCCTATTTATAGACGATGGCACTATTTTCACTTCAATAAGATACTAAATTTTGCAACCCCATGAGCACTCAAATGGCATCAAGTGGATAGATGGGTGTTAGAAGAGTTTTAGTGGTGATGAATAAATCATCGGGTTCAATGGCTTGGTATTATCGAATTTCGATTCAATTGAGGTATCAAGGTGTTTGTAGCTTGAAGAAATAGAAGGAAAATGAAAATAAAGCAATTAATCTAACTAAACAATATATCCTAAACATCAAACACAAAGAAAAAAATGAATTAGAGAAAACAACGAAGTAATGAAACAAAAACTAGTAAAACTACAAAATGAAAAACAAAGTGGAAACAAAACTTGGGTTGCCTCGGAGAAGTGCATGTTTAACATCATTAGCTCGATGACCCTTTTCAAACTACGAGGTGCGAGTAAGAGCGTCCTCGAGAATGATGAATTCCTTATCTTGGGGTTGCAATGATCCATGTAGATAAGACTTAGCACGATGGCCATTTACTTGAAAATGATCTCGCGTCTTTGGATTGTACAAATTAACCGCCCCGTATGGTGTGACGTCTTCAACTAGGAATGGCCCATTCTATTTTGACTTAAGATTCTCAAGAAACAACTCAATTCAAGAATTATATAGAAGAACTTGAATGACTGCCTTCAAATCTTTTGGAATAAGATTCTTGTCATGAAAGAGCTTAGTTTCTCCTTATAGATCCGAGCACTGTCATACGCCTCATTTCTAATCTCATCAAGCTCCGAGATCCAGAGTCTTCATTCATCTCTGACTTTTTTAAACTCATAACTGATGGCTTTAATTGCCCAATGAGCAAGATGCTCCATCTCAAGGAGTGGAAGAAACACTAAACAAGTTCTCATGAGGGAAATCTTCACCAATAGAAGCATGCTCCTCATCTCTAACAATAAGCTAAGAAAGGTGATCGGCCATAATATTTTCACAATCTTTCATATCTCGAATTCCTACGTCAAACTCTTGAAGCATTAAAATCCATCTAATCAAACGTGGATCGGCTTGGGTTTGGAAAAAAGATAACATAAAGTCGCATGATCACTATGCATAATCACTAATGAACCGACAATATAAGAACAAATTTTTTCAAGAGAAAACACTACGACTAAGAACTCCTTTTCGGTGGTTGTGTAATTCTTTTGAGCAACATTTAACATTAAACTAGCATAGTAAACTACTCTAAGGATTTATCCACACGTTGCCCCAAGACCGCCCCTATATCATCGTTTGAATTATCACACATTATCTCAAAAGGTAAGGACCAATTCGGAGCAACAACCACCAGTGCCGTAATCAAACTAGCTTTCAATGAATTAAAAGCTACAAAGCAAGACTCGTCAAAACCGAAAGGTACATCATTACTAAGTAGATGACATAACGGGCAACTAACTTTAGAAAATGTTTAATAAAATGCCTATAGAAACCCACATGCCCTAAGAAGCTTCTAATCATTTTCACATTCATGGGGGTGGGAGTTTTTTAATAACATCAATTTTCTTTATCCACCTCAATCCCCCTAGATGACACAACATGACCCAAAACTATATCACTTCGAACCATGAAATGACTCTTTTCCCAACACAATTTTAAGTTACTCTCAATACATCATTCAAGCACATTAGACAAATTATCACGACATTGGGAAAAAGAAAATCCATAAATATAGAAACCATCCATGAATACCTCAATGTATTTATCGATCATGTCAAAAAGATAGAGTGCATACACCTTTGAAGAGTTATCGAGGCTTTGCATAGCCCAAACGGCATATGTGAAAAAGCATAAGCGCCAAACGGGCACGTGAAAGTTTTTTGATTGGTCTTCCGGTGCAATAGCAATTTGATAGTAACTGGAGAGCCCATCAAGAAAGCAATAAGGTGCTGCCCAATAATATTATCCAACATTTGGTCAATAAATGAAAGAGGGAAATGATCCTTTTTCATGACAGCGTTCAACTACCGAAAATCAATGCACATCCGCCACCTGGTCGTTGCTTGGGTAGGAACAAGATCACCTCGATTGTTTTCAATAATGGTTAGCCCACTCTTCTTGAGTACTACATACACCATGCTCACCCATTTGCTATCCCCAATTGGGAAAATCATTCCTTCAACGAGGAGCTTTAGGATCTCGACTTTCACCACTTCCATCATGTTTAGATTTAAACGACGTTAACACTCTATTGATGATTTTGATCCTTCTTCAAGAATGATTTAATGCATTCACATAGAGGAACTTACACCCTTGATATCACCAAGACTCCATGCTATGGATCTTTTGTACTTCTTAAGCACATATATTAATGCTTTCTCTTCATCTTGCGATAACTCAGCAAAAATAATGATGAGTTTTGTCTCTCCATCTTCTAAGAATATATATTTAAGATGGCTTGGAAGAGGCTTGAGTTCTAACTTGGGCTTGGCATTCTCGCTTGAAATCTCAGAAATATCCACCACACCCACCGGCTTGAGCGTGAGCCACTTGTCATCCTCGACGAACTCATCCGATTTACCATAAAAAACCTCTGGCACAAGCTCATCCAAAGGGTCAAAACAAGAACAATCGACATTGAAAGACAAAGAGGGACTCGGGTGCAAGTCATTGGCGATGCTATGTAGTGACGTGCAGTAGCATGCGGTGTGATTCGCGTCGACGGCTGAGTCATTGGGAGCATCAGATTGACGGAGTGCGGGACTTCTCGGCTCGACTTACGTCAATAGTCACGACAATGAGTGCGTCAATAGGCGCGTTGATTCAGCAGTCGTGGTGCTAGCACTTCCTTGTGGGCCTGGATGAGCATCTTTAATACAAGCTCGTGATGGTCCTCGAGCACGAACGTAGACCCACTTAACAACACTAAACACATGAAATACAAAATAGAATGAATATCTACAGACGCATAACAAAAAAGTAGAAAATATGAGAAAGACGACAAATGAAATGAAAATAAAAAAATAAGTAAAAATGACTCAAGATATTACTAAAACCCAACCAAATCACATAGAACAAGACACAAACACATGGAAAATACATAAAAATATGTACAAATCACCATCAGTATTATAGTTGACTATATTTATTTAACAAAGCTGACCCAAAAAAGGAAGATGATGATGACGATGATGATGATGATAATACTCATAATAATGATAATAGTAGTAGTAGTAGTAGTAGTAGTAGTAGTAGTAGTAGTAGTAGTAGTAGTAGTACTAGTACTACTACTACTACTACTAATAATTATTATTATTATAATTATTATTATTGTTATAGGATAAGAAAAATTGATGTCCAATGGAGGCTCGTGTAATCTGCTAGAGCAAGGCAACTCCTTTAAAAAGAAAGTGCTTAGTGCTCAAAACGACAAAGGTAGACAAGTTTCTGAGGTTTGAAAGTTTATGGGAAGTGTCATAACTGTAGCAAGCCAAACCACATGGAAAACGTTGTATGAAGCCCAGAAAGAATAATGAGAAGTACCGGAGACAATGAAGTGCTCATCTTGTTGGTCCTGAACCGGTTGAACTGACTGACTTGATATGTCAGCTGTGGTGTTTGAACCCAATTTGGTTGACAACCCAAGAGAGTGGTGTATTTATTTTGGTACCACTGGATATGTTTATTCTGACATAGATGTGTTTTCCAACTACACTATTTCAATGACTCGTAAGCTCCACATGTGGAATTAGTCTTTGTCGAAAGTGGCTAAAATTGGAAATGTTACTCTTAAGTTAACTTCTGTAAAAGAGCTATTTCAGAAGAAAGTGTTGCATGTCCCTGACATCCGAAAGAATATAATATCTAACTCACTGCTAGTTGAGCATTGGTTTAAGTTAGTCTTCGAGGGTAGAAATTTGGATTAAGAAAATTTGGACAGTTCTTGAGTAAGGGCTATCTAGGCAAATGATTGTTAAAATTGAATGCAATGGCTACTCACCTTGTAGTCTCTTTAAGTATGAGTAAAAGTGCATCTAATTCCTTTGACTTACTTGAGTGTTCTGATTTATGGCATATTTTAGGTTTGGACATGTTAATCTAAATTTAATAAAAAAGACTTGTGAATTTGAATTTGTTACCAACTTCAAAATCTGATTCACAAAGTAGGTGTGAAATTTGTATTGAAGACAAAATGGCTAAATTACGATTCTGTTTGGTGAGAAGATGCAATAAACCTCTAGGTTTGATTCATACTAATATATGTGATCTAAAACTTGTACAAACTAGATGTGTAAATAAGTTTTTAATAACTTTCATTGAGGATTGCACAAGACTTTTCTACTTGTATTTGTTAAGAAGAAACAATGAAGCGCTTGAAACTTTCAAGAGATATAACTACGAAGTAGAAAATTAACTTGGCAAAAGGATAAAAATAATCTAAAGTTATAGAGGCGGTAAATATGTAGTTCTGTTTTAACAATTTTGTTCCAAGTGGGGAATAATACATCAAACGACGGTGTCGTATTCAACACAGTCTAATGGCGTTGCCGAACGCAAAAATAGAACTCTTAAAGAGACGATGAATGTCATGTTGATTAACTTGGGTTTACTGGGGGTTGTTTTGATGGCCAACCACATATTAAATAAAATACACTTATTGGTAAAAACGAGACACCTTATGAACTTTGAAAAAGTCGTAAGCCATCTTATAGATACCTGAAAGTGTGAGGGTGTTTAGCAAAGGTCGTTATACTTGATTCGAAGAAAAAGAGTATTGGACCAAAGACGGTCGACAACATTTTTATCGATATGCATACAACAGTAGGGCATACCTATTTTTATATTTAGATTAAGTTTGTTAGTTATATTTAGTTGCATACTTAAATATTGCCAATAACTCGTAATCTACTTCTATAGAATATTTGAAATTATAAAATAAAAACTTATTTTAAATTTTATTATAAATACAACTTATTAGATTATTTTTATAATTAAATTTTTCTGTAATTAAATCTTTTTATATGTAATTTTTCTTTTAATTAAGATAACTAATTTTAATTTTTTTTCTAATTATATATGGCTTACTTCTTTATACTGGGAGAATAAAAGAAACATATTGAATCATATAAAAGAGAAATATTCAATTAGCCATTGTATAATAAAAGAAAATTATTAACTTAATCAAAATATAATAAAATAAAATATTAAATTTGGTGGAGATTAAGTTCGGATAACACATAAAAAGCGAAGCACCAAAACTTTTTATTTGTCAAACGAATCAGGCTCGACTAGCTTAGATAAACGGTTTCTATTTGGTCTCAAGCTCATCTCATTTATTGAATGATCTCGAACCTATCAAGCCAAGCTCGGGTAGTTACGAGTAGCTCAACCCATTTTGCGGCCCTATTTGCAAGGTTAGACCGAATGTACCAATTTCGGCTCAATTAAGTAGAAAACAAACATATATACTTGGTATAATGGAGAAGTAAGACCACTAATGGATACCATTTTATTTCGAAAAACTCTCATTTTGAATTTTCTTTTTTTAAAATGTTTATGAATTTAACCCACTTTCAACTTTTCATCCAATCACTTCAATTCCTTTTTTTAATATGTAAATCATTCAATCATCAATCATTATTACACCATTTTCCAATCATTCACATATTAAATTAACTTATTCAGATAAATCTAACTACCAATTACTTCAATCATTAGTTTACTTTTTTTTAAAATTAACTTTAATAACTACATTTTCATCGCATATCCATACGCTCATTTAAAAAATGTTTGTCTCTCTTAAATTCTTTTTCCGACGATTTTCTTTCATTTCCAAAAACTGTCAAAATGAAAACATATCAAATCAATCCTTAATATTTTCATTAAAAAAATTAGAATCTTGTGTGGTCAGTGGCGGATCCATATTTCTAAACCCGGTTATGGATAGCTATAAAAGAATCTTACTATTAAAATGATAATAAATTATTGATGAAGCAAAAAAAATATAATGAAAATATGCAAAATTTGGAAATTAAAAACATTTGGTATCAAAATAAGAATTACCAAATAATTATTCATCTAAAAAAATACAACTATTCTTGACGAATCTTCATGTAATATTTCATAGGAGACCAAGAAAAAACATCTTGTCTCGTATATTGTATTTTTCCCCTCTTCATTCTTTTTGATGGATTGTTCTAACTCATTGTGGATTTATTGAAGGTATATTTTTAAAATACAATTAAAGAAATTTGTAGTGTAGACTTTTGGATGGACAAATAGTCAATAAGGTGAAGAGTCGAATTTCATCTTTTAGATTTTGATTGATCGATTAAACTTTGGGGAGAGAGAGACGCTGGTTTTGAAAAGAATATTTTAAATTATACAAAATCCTAATACTATATATATAAGATTAGGTTCAAATGAGAACTATACTCTTAATTGTGAACTTAGGGACAAACCTCACCATTAACTAAATCAAATTAATGACTATGATCAAATGAAATAATATATCTTTTTTTCAAAGTAAAAAATAAACGTGGCTCTTGAAAAAAGGAGTAGGAGGGGGTAAATTAGACCAAATGAAGATTCATAAAATCCCTCCATTCCATCCGTGTTATATGGAACATGAAATGACACATCCCAAAATCTCCACCCACATTCAAGCTCACACACTTTCTGTAAAAGAGTAAATAAATAAATAGA
Source organism: Phtheirospermum japonicum (assembly GCA_014905375.1). Classification (NCBI taxonomy): domain Eukaryota; kingdom Viridiplantae; phylum Streptophyta; class Magnoliopsida; order Lamiales; family Orobanchaceae; genus Phtheirospermum; species Phtheirospermum japonicum. Next base: position 3,296,555 of record BMAC01000010.1, read on the forward strand.
AATAAAAAATATAAAATACAGAAACTCCCAGGGCTACGGCGGTAATCAAACAATTTGTTGGAAAATTTTCAATGGAAAACCATGAAGGGCAATCGAGGAGTCACCGCCTCCACCAACGCACTCCACGACACCACCACACGAGAAGAGAGGAATCGGCAATGAGGGCTGAGATCTGGACAGTCGGCCATGGCGGTCGACGGAGCATGGCACAACAATGGAGTGGGGGCACCACCTAGAGATTTGCAAAATAATTACTGTAGATGATTTGGAGAAAGCACCGTGTCAAAGTATAAAAAGCACCTCCAATGTAATTTTTTTAAAATACTAATTTGATTCAATTAATTTGTAATTAATTGTGGCTGATGTTTGGTTGTTGGGTTATTAGTTTTTTTTATTTCTATTTGGGTGCTTTATCATATGTATTCTGGTGTTATTTATATTAATACAATGGAGTAGACTCGATTTTTTGGACAGTATTGTTTTGCATGTAATTGTGTTGTTTTTTTTGTGTTTTTAATTAGAATTTTATGTTGATTTTAGTAGTTTTGAGTCATGTTTTGTTAGATTATTCGTTTGTTTTTCTTGTTTTGTTATTTTTCATGTTTCCTTTTGATTTTATATTTAATTTGGTTAAATGGGTTTAATTAATTTGAGGTTTGGTGAAATCCTTGGGTTTTTATGTTCAAAATTCTTATTTTATAGGCCAAGGTATTGAGGACCAAACTTCAAGCCAAGTCGTGTCAAGGCGTGCCAAAATCGGTGCCAAGAGCAAGCTTCAAAAATGGCCAAACATTCTGGAATACTAGCCAAGGCACGCCACTCCTTGCTAAAGCAGGCGCCAAGCCCCCTCCCAGTGCTGGCGCTTGCCAAACTACTTGCCAAAGCAGGCACCAGGCCCCCCTCCCAGCGCTGGCGCTTGCCAAACTGCTCGCCAAAGCAGGAACCAAGCCCCCCTCCCAGCACTTGCGCTTGCCAACTCCTGCGCCAAACTCCAAGCCAAGGTGCAAATTCGGGTCAAACCTTGGTCAAACCCGTGAAATCCAAGCCTTAAAGACTAATTTGGCCCATTTAAACCAAATTAAACCTAGTATAAATAGAAGACTACTCTCATTTTGTAAATTATCTCTCATTTTTCCAAACTCTTGCATGAGTTTGGATAAGAAATTCTCTCTTTAGTTCTTAGATTTTAATTTTCAAGCAATTCCTTGGGTTTGTAAGCCTAAGAAGAATTCAAGTACTCCCTTGGATTTTATTTTCTTGCAACTTCATTCAAGTATTTAGATTCTCTTTTCAATTCAAGTAAGTCTCTCTTTATTTTCTTCCTTGTTCTTCAATTTCATGCATGTTCTTCATTTTATGCTTTTTGCCTTAGCTCTTATATTTCTTGTTAGATCTTGTGAATCGTCCATGGAATCTAGATGAGTGACACGTCTAGATCATAGATCGAGTCTTGGATCATCTTTATTTTGAGTTTTTCATATGCTTTATTTTGAATTTAATTTCCATGCATTCATGCTAAATCCTAGATCTACTTCTTGTTGCTTGTTATTTTACGTAAAGTTTCAAACTTTGACGTCAAATTTTGTTTCTCTTTACATTGGTGTTTTTAATTTTTGTCAATTTGCATTATTTGAGATTTTATGTTCATGCAAGCATGGTTCTACTCTAGTCTAGTCTAGTTGTACTTGATGAAACTTTGCTTGTTCTTGCTTATTTTCATTATTGCTTTGCATTTTCAATTAAGGCATACGACCAACTTGGAATTTCAATTTCCTAGTTTAGTTTACTTAGTTGTTTTAATAGTTTTTCATTAATTTCTTATTGTCCCAAGCTACAAACACATTGAATCTTTGCAAACGAATCGAATTCCGATAATACCAAGCCAAATGAACCTTTATTTCCAACACCACTAAAACTATCACTTCAAAATGGCGCCATTGCGACTCCGCTTGGTTAAGGTTTTCGATTTGATTGTTGTCTCTTTGTGTTTTTAGCTTTCCTTTTTATTTGACGATTTCTTTGAGTGTATGCAAGGTCGTCGAGCACTTGGACATGATATAGCACCTTATATTTCTAACCCCGAGCGATTGCAGCGTTTAAGACATCCCTTGCTTCTTGAATACGATATGGCAAACAATCTTCCAAATACCAGCCCGTTTCTCGACCCTGACGGAAAATCTCCTTGGGTTGATCCTCAAAGTTTTAGTACTCCCGAGCCTGTGGTTAATATCGCACCCTCCCCACCGAATGATAAACTCGGGCTTTCGACTCCAATTTCCACGACCCCTCCCGACCACGCTCTAGGAAATCAAGGGAGTGGTTTTACCATTCATGGACATGCCATGGGCCTACACCAAGGTACCACTCCCTTTCCTCACTCTTCTAATTCTTTCGGTCTTGTAGGTAACATTCCCAACATGGGAGGGTATGGTGCAAACCATATTGGGAATGGGATGAGTTTGAGTGGATTCGGCAACGTGGGAGGGCAAGGTGCAAATCACGTTGTTCCCAGTTCTCACGGTATTGGTCAACCCGACATGGGAGGGCATGGTGCAAACCATGTCGGTTTTAATGGGTCCTTTGGTGGTTATGGAGCTCCGAATTCCTATCCGAACGTGCAAGCCCTGAATCCCGGTCCATATGGCTACAGTGCTCCTCAACATTTTCTGAATATGCTAAGTCCAAATCTCAGCCCATATGGAGTTCCCCCCGTTTATAATTTCAATCATGCTCCAAATATAAATCCGAATGGTAATAGTGGTGGCCCAGTTTATGGAGGTGCCAATAATATTGTTCATGAGAACCCGTCCGATGAGTATGTTTTGTTTGGGCGTTTGAATCCGAACGCTCCACATACCCCGCCGTCCTCGCTATGAAAGAAGTGAGCCAAGCCCTTCTGGGGGCTACTATTTCATCATGTATATCTCTTCCCCCCTCCCCCCCGAGGTAATGGCTATTGATATTCGTTCTCTTGATTTTGCTCGGCTTCTGATCTTCCAAGGGTTTGCTAAAGAGGATCCTCTCCAATTCATCCGGCAGTTTCTATGGAATGTCTCGAGTTTCCACTGCTCGAATATGACGATCTTAGAGCATCTTCAACTCCGTTGTTTCTCGTATGCTCTTCAAGATAAATCTTTGACGTGGTTTATGATTATCCCTTCCAATTCCATTTATACATGGTACGACCTCTCGACAACATTCTTGGATCATTACTATTCCATGGAGAAGACGACCGATTTGAAGGTTAAGATTGTGTCGTTCAAGCATATGAAGAACGAGCCATTTCATTCCGCTTGGTATCATTTCAAAGATCTTCTCGATAGTTATCCGCATCATCGCTTTCCGAAGGAGCTTTTAATTCAAAATTTCTATGAAGCATTGGACCCACAATTTTAATACATGGTGGATACGACGGCGAGGGGTAATATGAAGATTCATCCTCCCCGGGTGCTTCTCAGGGTTTTCACCACTCTAGCCGAAAATTCTAAACAAAAGTCTTCTAGAGCATTATATTCAAGTGCTAATGAAGTGAGTGAAACTTCTTCCCCCAAGGAGTTAGAGCTTGAAAAGGACAAGAGGATCGCGGCTTTGGAGGCTCAAGTTGCTAAGATGTCAAGCCAAAGTCCGGACCCTCCGTGCGCATCATGTAGAATGATTGGTCATGATACCACTTATTGTCCGTCGAATCCCTCTTATTACATGCCGGTGCCTCAATCGAAGGACGTTTGTGGGGGCCAAGGGTATCAAGAGGGGCCCGGTGTTGCTAAGTCGGCTTTTGCCCGTCCGCCGGTCATAATCCTCCGTACCATCCAAGCAACCGCATGCATCCTGGTTTTGGCCATACAAATCCTTATATGGGTCCTTATCGTCCGACTCCCTCGACGAATGCTTCAACACCGACCCCCGATCCGAATCTAGTGTTGATCATGCAACAATTGCAATCACTCTCTGTCACGGTGTCTTCATTTGATGCTCGATTCAATGCTATGGACACAAAAATTGGGCAATTGGATACCGATATAAATATGCTCAAGCAAGTCAATGAGAAGGGGAAATTACCGAGTCAACCTTCACAAGCCCATGCGGTCATGACCCTTCGAAGTGGTAGGGTGGTTGACAATAAACTTGCCCCTCTGTCTAAGGAGGAGGAGATTTCCATGCCAAATGTACTTATTCTTCCCGAATCTACCCCCATGAATCCCGTTTCGACAAAGGAACTTCCTGACGGCCTTCATAAGTCTCCAAATGCCTACAAGCCACCAACTTCTAAGGCACATACGGCTTATCCGTCTCGGCTACAAAGTTCTAATAAAGTTGGACAATTCCAAAGGCTCCACAATCTTTTGTCCAATGTAAACATCACGCTTCCCTTGTTAGACGCCATTCGGGATATGCCCGCTTATTACAAATTCTTTAAGGAACTTTCCTCCAAATCGCTTGTTAGCGCTACGAACGAGAGAGTTTTTCTATCCAAGGAGGCAAGTGTGGTTTGTGACCCTTCTCTCTTGGCTCTTAAGAAGGCGGATCCCAGCTCATTTTGCATTAATATCACACTTGGGAATGGTAAAGTCACTATGGGTATGCTTGATTCCGGGGCGGGTATAAATTTGATGTCGTTTTCAATATACGAACAATTGGAGCTCCCTCCTTTACAAGAAACACGCATTTGTTTGCAATTGGCCGATCGGTCAATTAGACACCCAAAAGGGGTGATCAAGGATGTTCTTGTCTAAGTGGGGAAGATTGTGGCGCCGGTCGATTTTGTAGTATTGCATGTGGGCATGGTGACAAATGAGGGCGCCGAACACACGATTTTGCTAGGCCGCCCATTCATGGCTACACTTCGATGTTTGATACTCGTTGGGAAGAAAGATCTTACGTTGTCCGTAGCGGGTGAAACGGTAACGTTTTATATGGCTAACTTGTCCGCGATTCCATCAATCGCCTTCTATGCGGATTGCTTACATATTGATGTGATTCAAGAATTGGATTACCAAGTTTGTATGGAGAAAGGGAAGAATGCGGAGGAGTTTGGCCCGAGAGTTTGTGTTGAAGGTCTTTGTGAGGAAAATGAGACCCTCGTTCATAGTAATGATTTTATTGTGCTTCAATGTACTAAATGATTGTGTAAGAAGGATTGTGTATGTGTCGTTGAGGGCAACGCCGACATTTTAGAGGGGGAGGGGGAGATTGTGGATGAAGGGTTAGAAGTGAAACCCGTTGAAAACTTGACGTTTATCTTAAAGAGATCATTGAATTGCTCGAATTGATTCCCATTCATATTAGTATGTTAATAAATATTAGTAAAGAATTCAATCTAAGCATAAAATATAAAATTATATAATATTATTATTATTATTATTATTAATTAATATTGATTAGAAACCGGACAATACGACACTGGTTGAGAGTATGCCATCCTTTGAGTTTTTCAAATTACGTAACTAATAATTATTAACAATTTAATTTAAACATTAAAATATAAAATAATTTAATAATATTATTAATTAATTGATATTAAACTGTTAAATAGGAATTTAGAATGTGGCATCTTTTAATTTTTTTTAGTATGCAAATAAAATTATTAAAAAATTTAATATAAATATTAAAATAAAAAATTATTTAATAATTATAATAATTAATAAATAGATTAGAAATGTATGAGGCACGAATATATCATTTGAATTTTTTATTATAAATTTATAACTTTATAATTATTATAAATATTTTTATATTTACTTTTTTATAAATTGTGTGTAACACACGGATATTGAAGTTAACAGTGTGCGTGTATGTATATATATATCTACCCTATATATTAATGCAAAATCCTCTTATCCTATGTGTCTGCTTCTCATGCTTCGTTAGCTTTGGAAAAAAATTTGGTGCTTCGCTGTCATCCGAGTCTAATATTAACCCAACTTAGTATTTTTCCTTTTTATATATTTACCTACTTTAATACTTTCCTAATATTATATTTTGCCTAATTCAATATTTTTATTTTATTACATCTTACCTACTATAATACTTTTTTTAACATATTTTGTACAATTCAATATCTTACTTTTATTCTTCTAATATA
>BMAC01000010.1:3307503-3322051 GCA_014905375.1 Phtheirospermum japonicum
ACCGTAACCTTAACTGATTCTCCGCCAGCTAAGTTACGATTAGTGTTGAACCGGTTAATAAACCGGTCGATTATTAACCGGTTCAACACGTTTAACCATATATCATCTATTTCTGGCTTGCATAACCCAAATATAAAGGGAAGTTTTTTTCATACCACAATTTTCAATTTCAAATATTACGAAAATTAGAGCCATGTTTGGATCTGATTTTTTTTTATTGAAAATCATCATTATCAAGAATTTTATTTTTATATCATTCATTTAAAATCTATCAATCACATCTCATTTTTTAGACGTAGAACGCACAATTCCTATCAAAATCTAACTAAAATATTATTATTTTGAATTATATATATCTAATGTGATCTATCATTTACAATCTTATTAATGTTATATTATAAATTTCTAATTAAATATTAAAATAAACCTCACCACTGTCAACTTTCAAAATTATTACTATATATCTATAAATATATTTCAATACTATTAATTCAAACGGAATTTTAATTTTCACCCACAAAATCAGTAAATTCTTAATTATCATTTTTTTAATTAAAGATTTTACACTTAATTGAAAATACATTTATACATCACCGAGAAATTCGATTAAATTTTCAATTTTCCTTTTTCTTAGGTAAGTTTGGCTGGTTGGAACTTAGAAATTAGAAATGAATGTGGTGGGAAGTTATTAATTAAGAGATCGTCTGCTTTCTTTTTAAAAAAAAAAAAAACGTAACATAACTAGAAGATTCATTATAATATTTAAAAAGTTGAATTAAAGATTGTTGTACTTGGTGAGCAACATTAAGAGGGCTAGGAACTTCAATATTTGAAGCTTCTAAAAAAGGTTTTAATGCATCGTAATAAACTTTAAGTAAATCTTGTAAATCCACCATCCGATAATACGAGTCTAAAATTTTTGCAATCAAGAAAACGTCGGGAATGTACAGAAAATATTTGACCCATTTACTCAACATACTAGCAATACATTCACCTAATTCAGAATTGTCGAGTAAAGCAGTACTAATAAGTACAATTTGAATACATTGATCAACAAGTAGTGTGGAGGTAGAATAATAAACACCAGATAAACTCAATGTGGCGTCGTTAAAAGTTTTTAAAAGGGACATCATAATATAACAATCATCCAACATATGCGGAAACAAAATGAAATCGACATCTTGATTACCAAAAAATGCACACAATGCATCTCTATATTGATAAGAATCATTAAGAAATTTATAAGTAGAGTTTCAACGATTTGGCACATCATTTAAGAATTTTTTTGGATGCAAATATTGGTTCGGCAATATTTCCGCCATTTTTTGGAACCGAATCGTGAGAACGTAGATAATATATAACACTCCTAATCGGTTGAATTTTAAATTTTAAAAGATTTAAACCATCTTAAACACATAAATCCAAAATATGACAAATGCATCTAACATGAAAAATTTATCGACAATTGCGGGTTGACAAAAAGCTTTTAACATATCTAAACTAGCCGTATTAGCGACGACATTATCAAATGGAATTGAAAATTTTTTGTTACCTAAATGATACTCGGACAAAAAGTGACTATTTTGCGGGAAATATTCACCGCCGTATGCGACTATCAAACTTTCTATATGCAATTAAACGTTTTCGTAAAGTCCAAGAATTATCAACAAGACAAAACAACAACAGTTTTCCGAGAGAAAAACTGAGGGAAATATTTCCCTCGGTATTTTCCAAGGGAAAAATCAAGGGATTAAAATATCCATCTGGTTTTTTCCGAGGGAAATATTTCTCTTCGGTTTTTTCCTTGGAAGTACGACGCCAATATTTGCTGCCATAATTATCCAATGCAATACCGAAGGCTTTCTGAGAGTAATATTACCGAAGGAATTTAGCCTTCGGAAAAATCGAGGGGAAGGAGATTCCCTCAGGAAAAACCGAGGGAAACACCATCCCCTCGGTTATTTATTTATTTATTTATTTTAAATTAATAAAACCGAGGGCCTGTTTCTGCCCTCGGAAAAAACCGAGGGTTATGATAGCCCCTCGGTTTTTATTTTTTTTTTTTTAAACTACAAAAACCGAGGGCGGTTTGTGCCCTCGGAAAAATCAGAGGGTATTTATAGCCCCTTGATTTTTTATTAATTTATTATTTTTTTTAAATTATAAAAAAATTAGGGCGGTTTGTGCCCTCTGAAAAAATCGAGGTATTGATAGCCCCTCGGTTTATTATTTTTTTAAATTAAAAAAACCGAGGGCGGTTTGTCCCCTCGAGAAATACCGATGGTATTTATAGCCCCTTGATTTTTTAATTATTTATTTATTTCTTTCTTAAGGGAGTTTCATCCCCTCGTTTTTTCTAATAAAAAACTCTAAAAAAATAGAAAAATCGAAAAAAATAGAAAAATCATAAAAATGAAACAAACCCTATCATCTTAGGTGGGTGGTTTTGACCAAATTTTGATTGGAAAATATCAACGTGCATGTGCGTATTCACACGTGTCGTGCAATTTGACCAACAACCAAGATACGATCGATCGATCAAGTTGTTCGGCTGGAAACGCGAAGCGACGAAACATCATGATTTCGCCGAGGGGGCAAGAGGTGCGTCTCGGTGTCGTGGATCCACGAGGAATGATTGTAGATCATTAAGTACGCTTTTTCTATTTTTTTTGATTTTTAAATAAAAATATCGAGAAAAATAAAAAATTAGTAAAAAATAAAAACCGATCCTATCATTTCACGAACGGGGCGGGGAGGGGTTCATCTCGGTGTCGTGGAACCACGAGGGTTGGTTGTCGATCGATTAGTATGCGTTTTCTATTTTTTTTTAACTTTTAAATAAAAATTTGAAAAATTATCGAGAAAAAAAAATTAGTAAAAAATAAAAACCGATCCTATCATTTCACGAATGGGGCGGGGAGGGGTGCGTCTCGATGTCGTGGAGCCACGAGGGTCGAGCGTCGATCGTTTAGTACGCATTTTCTATTTTTTTATTAAAAAAAACCAAGGGTCACTATTTCCACTCGGAAAAAACTGAGGGCCCAGCCTCCCCTCGGTTTTTTCCGAGTGGAAAAACCTCCCCACTATTTTTTTAAATAAAAGAAAATCGAAAAAATAGAAAAAATTAAAAAATGAAATAAACCCTATCATCTTAGGCACGTGGTGTAGTTTGGGCCCGATTTTCGATTGAAAAATATCAACGAGCATATGCGTATTCAGGCGTATCGTGTAATTCGACCAACAACCAATATACGATCGATCGATCAACTCCTTCTGTTGGAGACGCGAAGCGACGAAGTATCATGATTTTGCCGAGTAGGCAAGGGGTGCATATCGGTGTCGTGGAATCACGAGGGTCGGGCGTCGATCGTTTAGTACGCATTTTCTATTTTTTTATTTTTAAAGAAAAATTTGAAAAAATATTGAGAAGAATAAAAATTAGTAAAAAATAAAAACCAACTCTATCATTTCATGAAAGGGGCGGGGAGGGGTGCGTTTAGTCGTGGAGCCACGAGGGTCGGACGTCGATCGTTTAGTACGACGTTTTCTATTTTTTTTGGATTTTTAAATAAAAATCGAAAAAATATCGAGAAGAATAAAAATTGGTAAAAAATTAAAACAAATCCTATCATTTCACGAATGGGGCGGGGAGGGGTGCGTCTCGTTGTCCCTAAACTACGAGGGTCGGGTGTCGATCGTTAAAGTACGCATTTTCTATTTTTTTCGATTAAAAAAAAACCGAGGGGCACTATTTCCCCTCGGAAAAAAACGAGGGCCAGCCTCCCCTCGGTTTTTTCCGAGGGAAAAAACCTCCCCTCGGATTTTTTAAATAAAAAAAATCAAAAAATCATATAATGAAACAAATCCTATCATCTTAGGTACGTGGGGTGGTTTTGACCCGATTTCGATTGAAAAATATCAACGAGCATGTGCATATTCACACGTGTCGTGCAATTCGACCAACAACCAAGATACGATCGATCGATCAAGTTATTCGGTTAGAAACGCGAAGAGACGAAGCATCATGATTTTTCCGAGGGGGCAAGAGGTGCATCTCGATGTCGTGGATCCACGAGGAACGGGTGTCGATCGTAAAGTACGCGTTTTCTTTTTTTTTTTTTCAATTTTTAAATAAAACTTTAAAAAAATATCGAGAAAAATAAAAAATTAGTAAAAAATAAAAATCGATCCTATGATTTCACGAACAGGACGGGGAGGGGTGCATCTAGGTGTCATGGAACCACGAGGGTCGGTTGTCGATCGTTTAGTACGCGTTTCCTATATTTTTTTCAATTTTTAAATAAAAATTCGAAGAAATATCGAGAAAAATAAAAAATTAGTAAAAAATAAAAATCGATCCTATTATTTTACGAACGAGGTGGGGAGGGGTTCATATCAGTGTCGTGGAGCCACGAGAATTGGGTGTCGATCGTTTAGTACTCATTTTCTATTTTTCTTTATTTTTAAATAAAAACTCAAAAATATCGAGAAAAATAAAATTTTAGTAAAAAATAAAAATAAATCCTATCATTTCACGAATGGTACGGGAAGGGGTGCGTCTCGGTGTCTTGGAACCACGAGGGTTGGGTGTCAATCGTTAAGTACGCTTTTTCTATTTTTTTATTTTTAATTAAAAAAAACCGAGGGACACTATTTCCCCTCGGAAAAAATTGAGGGCCCAGCCCTCCCCTCGATTCATTCCGAGGGGAAAAACCTCCCCTCGATTTTTTAAATAAAGAAAAACCGATAAAAACAAAACAAATCCTATCATCTTAGGCACGTGGGGTGGTTTTGACCCGATTTCGACTGAAAAATATCAACGAGCATGTGCATATTCACACGTGTCGTGCAATTCGACCAACAACCAAGATACGATCAATAGATCAAGTTGTTCGATTGGAAACGCGGAGCGACGAAGCATCGTGATTTTGCCGACGGGGCAAGAGGTGCGTCTCTATGTCGTGGATCCACGTGGAACGGGTATCAATCGTTAAGTACGCGTTTTCTATTTCTTTTTGATTTTTTTATTAAAAAGACCGAGGGGCACTTTTCCTCCTCGGAAAAAATCGAGGGCCCATCCCTCCCCTCTGTTTTTTCCGAGGGGAAAAACCTCCCCTCGGTTTTGTTTGATTAAAAAAAATAATAAAAGGCCAAAAAATCCGAGGGGTGTAGATCCCCTTGGAAAAACCGAGGGATTCCGAGGCCCTTGGTTGTGTTTAATTAAAAAATCAAAAACCAAAGGTCAAAAAAACCGAGGGGTGTAATTCCCCTCGGAAAAACCGATGGATTCCCAGGCCCTTGGTTTTGTTTAATTAAAAAATACAAAAAATGGCCAAAAAAATGAGGGAGTGTAATTCCCCTCGGAAAAACCGAGAGACTCCGAGGCCCTCGATTTTGTTTAAACCTAATATCAGCAGGCAAGCCTGCTCTCGTACATGCGCCACAAACAAAACAAAAAAAAAAGAAAGAGAGAAGGAAGAAAGATCGGACCGTCGCCGTCGCCGTCGCCACCAGCATCGTCGCCATCCTACCGTTGCCGCTCCACCGTCGTCGTCCTGCCATCGCCGCGCCACTAGAGAGATTCCGTTGCCGCCCACCAGCAGCGCCTCTCGCCGTCCGCGCCACTTGCAGCCACCGTCGCCACCGCCGTCCGCGCCACCTACAGCCACCGCCGCTCCGTCGCCGTCACCGTCCAAAGGTAAGTTGGTTTGGTTTTTCTTTTTTTTTGTATATTATTTGTAATTATTATTTTATTTTTTAATTTGTAATTATAATTTAATATAGGTTGTTTTGATTTGTTTTTTATTTTTTTTATATTTTTGTATGTATTAATTTATTAATATAGGTTGTTTTGATTTGTTTTTCATTTTTTTTTATATTTTTGTATGTATTAATTTATTTTTTAATTTGTAATTATAATTTAATATATGGTTTAATTTAGATTTTAGGGTTAATCTTAGTATTAGTTTTAGGGTTTAATATATAATTAGGGTTAGTTTTATAATTAGGGTTCAATTTAGGAATAATTTAGTAATTAAGTTTCAATTACGAGATTAAGGCTCAATTTAGGAATAATTACGTAATTAAGATTTAATTTAGGAATAATCACGTAATTAGAGTTCAATTTAGTAATAATTAAGTAATTAGGGTTCAATTACAAAATTATGGTTCAATTTAGGAATAATTACATAATTAGATTTCAATTTAGGAATAATCACATAAATATGGTTCAATTTAGGAATAATTAAGTAATTAGGGTTCAATTACGAAATCAAGGTTCAATTTAGGAATAATTACGTAATTAGGATTCAATTTAGGAATAATCACTTAATTAGGGTTCAATTTTATAATAATTAAGTAATTAGGGTTCAATTTTATAATAATTAAGTAATTAGGGTTCAATTACGAAATTAGGGTTCAATTTAGGAATAATCATGTAATGAGGGTTCAATTTAAGAATAATTAAGTAATTATTATTCAATTTAGGAATAATTAAGTATTTGGGTTCAGTTTAGGAATAATTACGTAATTAGGGCTCAATTTAGGAACAATGAAGTAATTAGGGTTCAATTACAAAATTAGGGTTTAATTTAGGAATAATTAAGTATTTAGGGTTCAATTACGTAATTAGGGTTCGTTAGTGTTCATTAAGATTTCAATTATGCAATTATCATTTAAAGGTGAAATACTATGGTGATCGGTACATGCATGTTAACTTAATATTCCGTATGGTTTGTTGTTATGGTTTGAATGTGATTGCTTGATGTTGTGATCGGTTTGGGAGACGTCGGTGATGACGTGGTGTACGGCGCCGGCCGGGAGGTTTCGTCCCTCCAATAACGGTTTTCAAAATTATTTTAAAAAATGACGGTGGTTTTTAAAATGTTTTAAATTGTTTGTGATGGTGGTGGTGAAATATCGTGGTGATCGGTACATGCATGTTGTGTTTAACATACATATTATTTTGTAGATATTGTTTAAATGATGTGATTTATTGATCAATGTATACGTCTGTGATGGCGTGGTTTACGGCGCCGGTCGGGGAGGTTTTGTCCCTCCAATAACGGAGTTTAAAATAGTTTCGATCCAAAATACACTCTTTGTAAACAATACCTTAGACTCGTTTGAGATTTAATATCGAATAGAGAATTCGATACTAAATCCCGAATTGTCCACTTCTTTGAACAGTTTGAGAGGATGATTGTAATATGGCTTATCTTATCAATATATATATTTTTGTTGATTATATAAATTTTGGTTCAGTATCTCTCTTATGTTCTCGGGTGCACTGCAATATATGTGTACTTAGAGAACTAAAGGGAGATGCTGCCAAAATTTTAGTCAGCAAAAATTCATATACTAAGACGCTGTATTACAGGAAATCATGTTCCGAAATTCTTTTACCCAAATTCTCTTTTGAACATTGTTCTTCATATCAACCCTCGTCTTGGATTTCTTGAGAGAATTCCTATGTGATTCCAGAAATCGATTGCAATGCTCGATAATTCATGATACTTTATGTTATATTTGTGTCGAATGTGCCCAAACATTCCACAATAGTGACATTTAGGAAAAATCCTTTGTTTTCAAATCTCATCCGCATGTTTATGGGGAAAAAAACTGCCTTTGGGGTAAGAACATGAACCATCGTTGGTGGAAACACGTGACTGGATTTAGCGAATGTTGTATGGTATTTCGAGTTGCAACTCTTGGCATCAAATCCCAGTCCATCATAGTTTGTGGTTCTCTTCTAAATCCCGATCAATTCATCAAGCTTTTCTTTTCATTTATTGAGTCTCTTCTGGAATGAGTTGCCTCGCGTAATGATTGTATTGTCTTCCATGGTACGTTCAAGATCAATTTTTAAGCCACAAATTTATGAATCCCTTTCTTTAGTGTTTTCTAAACATTAAATAACTCATTCTTCAAGGTTGATAACTTAACTGATGTCATTTCATACCTTTTGCAAAATCTTTTCTTTGATGTCAAAGGTGTTTGTTCAATTATGGACAGTAAGGGTTCTTTCTCTTTTTCCTGAAGAATGAGTGATACTCAATCAAATTTCATTTTAACTCAGCATTTATATTTCATATCTTGGATATTTTATCACGGAGGTACTCAACATCTTCTTACTTCTTACTCGTCAACTTCTTGATTATGATCTTTTGCCTATTTATGAGAGCATTAGCCTCAAGGTATTTGGCTACCATTTATTCATACAAAGAATGCATTTTCTCATCAGTTATAACATCTTCATCACTCGAAGTCTCAGAATCTTCAAAGTATAATTGTAAGGGCAGTTCACTTCTTTTAACAGAGGTGTTTGAACTATCCGAGTGAACTTGATCTTTCTCAACTTTATTTATCATAGGTTGGTAAACAATGATTTAGAATTATACTGATTTGAAACAACCCTCTTTGGAGTGAGTTTTTTCATTAGTTTATCCTTCTTCATCATCAAAGAGAAACTTCTAGTGAGTAGGGTAAAAACTTATTAGAAATCTTCAATTTCATTTCCTTCATCTTCTTGGCATTCCGTCTCTTGTTAATTTGTCTCATATTTGAAGACAACACTTTCAATACTTTTTCTGAATGAATTATTGTCATTGTTTTACTCATAAATTCGGAGTTCCTTATTAGTTCGTTGACCTTCATTTTAGCCATATCTCTTGAAGTTTCAGTGGCCGCGACTTTCATTTTGAATCTTTCTAGGAGAGATCTCATGATCTTTTGGGCATATCTGCTTCCCGAGAATAGATTTACCAAGAGAGAAATATTGAGTGAATATGTCACAAAAGCGAGCATAATATGCTTCACGGCTTTCTTTCTCATTCAACCGTTGATCATCAAATTGAGTATGCAATTGTTGGACCTTTGAGTATCTTATGGAATCAGATCCTTCACATTGCTCCTACAGTATATTCCACGTATCTCATGCCATAATGCACGTTGATATCATCTTATGTTCGTTTTGCTCAACTGGCTTAAAAATGGAATAGAGCGCTTTCTAGTTGGCTTCATATGCCGTTTTATCACATTATCCCATGAGGCTTCTGGTTTAATAGTGGAATGACATTTCTCATATTTGACTTGTGAGGCCGTGTCCATTCTTGCCCAATGGTCATCAAGCATTCCACTCCTCGAGAGTGAAAAAACACTTTCATTATCATTTTCTTGTAGAAGTAGTTCGAACCATACATATATGCAGGTCGAGACATAGAGCCTGCTTCTAACATATTCATTCTAGTTGTTCACCCTGGATCAATATGAAAATACAGTAACCTGCTCCGGTTCCAATTATAAGATTAGAATACGTTCTACTAAACACATATATGTAGAACAATAACCTTAAGTATCAACTAAAATAAACACAATTAATTCAATAAGGAAAGACCCTTTCCTCCTGATTTTATTGATTAACACATAAACATCATACAAGTATACATAGCGAAACCATTTATATGCTAACCTACTTATACCTCTTGCTTAATAAATATTCCCAGCAACCTCCCATTGATCAATAGTAAACTGGACTCCCTCCAGTATACTCGAACATCACCTTAAACTCCCTTCAATTTGCTGCTATCAGCTTCCCGTTGTTAGTAAAATGACTTGGTGTTTAAAAAACTCAACTTGGTTGAATAACAATCTCAAATAACTATAAACTATATTCTAATTCTCGATCCTTTTTTTTCCTCAAAAAGGTGAATTTTACAATATACATAAAATACTTTTAAATGATTTGGAGTTGATAATATATAGGGAAAGAGTTCAAATATCTTTTATTTGCTTGAATGATTTATCATGTTCCACTTTCCTTATCTCACTTGATTCCTTCCTTAATCGTCATTGTCTCTCTTTCCTACTTTCATTCTTTACTTGTGATCTTGCCGATTTGAAGATCAAATGGTACAATTAATATCCTTCAACCTAATACATAATTAATTCAAGATATATCATCCCAATAAATCATGTTATTAATCCAGTGGGAATATATAAGGAAATTGAATTGTTAGTATAATCGGGACATAATCAATAACTTGTTTGTGATCAATTACGCCAATTTTCATATACTTACACTTATTCATTATTTTAATATTATACACATCCTAAAACTAGAAAAAGTATTAAACAGGAACGTGATTACATTAAAATATATTATTTGGATTCTTGATCATTTGGTCGTAACAAAAATATATATTTAGCCAAAATAAATTCAGAAATATATTTCAAGTAATCTTTTCATTCACTTTGCCCATTTTGAAACTTTTTTTTCTAGGGCCACACCCTGTTTGACAATTAGCGGATAGCGGATAGTTGATTGTATTAATTATTAGCTGATAGATGATTACGTTAGTTGGTTTGACTAGCTGATTGTAAAAAAGTGTTTTGTAAATAGTTGGGAGCTGATAGTTGTATGATCATGTATATAACTAAAAAAAACTTTAACACAATTTATAACCGGATATTTCTTTTGCTAATAATACACATAACATATTGAGTAATTAAAATAAGATTTACATGAAAATAGTTATTATTTAAAACTTATATATAAAATTCTCTCTCTCATTAATTTTCAAATATATTAAATTTAACTTGAATAATTATTGTTGTTATTTTGTCAAAGATTGGTTTTAAATAGTTTTTTTTTAATGTAAATTAATAAACACACACACATTCAATTTGAGGAAAAAATTTATCATTTCAATCGACCTTACAAACCTCTCTTTTCAAAAATACCTTATAGTAGTTTTTTAAAAATTAGCCTTTTGGACTCAAAAATCTCATTCTAAGCTCTATTTACAAAACAACTAGTTAGAAGTCTTGACTAGTCAACCCTATAAATTATCATCAAACCGCTCATTTTACCTCAAACCTCAATCTTCAAACACCATCCAAAGCAATCCGATTCGAGAAATATACTTGTATGTAAATAAATATGTCTAGGTGCCATGAATTATAATTACGGGCAAATTCTCAAAAAAATAGTCAACTAACTCACTAATTATTCAAGTGTATGTTGGCAAATTATACTCGGGTGAACCGATTCTCATTTTAATATTATGTGTGAAGAATATGTATATTGTGTGCGATGGTGTATGACTATTTTGTGCGATGGATATGAATGTTATAAATAATGAGCATGATTATATTATATTAATTTTATATTGTTTGGATTGAAGATTGTATTTTCTGTATGATGAATATGGATGTTGTATGTGATGAATATGTATGTTTTGTATCGATTATATATATATATATATATATATATATATATATATATATATATATATATATATTGAATAGTAATCACATAGTAGATACATATACCAAACATACCTATTCATTTTTCGACGAGACGTGCATAAGAATTTTTTCAATCGGATTTTGACAGCCACTTCGGCTGTGACCACTTAGACTTTCCTGTTGAATGAATATCATCGGTCACTCCAACAGAAAGAACCGTGTTATCAATAACCATGTTCATCACATATAACCAATGTTGTAAAATTGGCCTTGGTGGTGCCTAGGCGCTAGGCCGAGCTGATTTTGCCCAAATCGGCGAAATAAGTCATCTCGGCTGAAAAATCGAGTTCGTCGGCAAATAATCTAGTAAAATTAGGAATAAGTAATATATATATATATATATATATATATATATATATATATGTGTGTGTGTGTGTGTGTGTGTAGGTACAAAAACATGCTTTTTAGATTTATCATAAACTCGACAAGCTCATTTATCGAATCTCACATCCATGACCTGGTCGCACATGTGACTGATGCTGATAAGGTTCGCCTTTAAGTTTTCAACAAGAATGATATCAACAAAGTTAGGTAGTCCTTTCATAATGTTCTATTTCCAAAGGTAACATAAGTATTGTGCACAGTGACATTATTGCATAGGAAGGATTTTATTCTAATCATGTGACGAGAGCATCCATTATCAAAGTACCATGCTTTGAAATGACTAACTTTGAAAGTGTATAAGGTCGAATAGCTCATATCTCATCTATTTTTACTCATATTCTCTCCTAAACATTGATCTTCATATCAACCCTTGGTCTTGGATTTTTTTAGGAAATTCCAATGTGATTTAAACAATCGATTGCACCGCTCGATAATTCATGATACATTCTGTAGTATCTGGGTTGAATGGTCCCGTAAATTCCACACTAGTGACATATTTGAGTAAATCCTTTGTTTTCAAATCTCATCCGCATGTTTATGGGGGTAACAACCACCTTTGGGGTAAGAACAAGATCCTTCATCGATGGAACCATGTGACTGGCTTTAATGAATGATGTATGGTACTCCGAGTTATGGCTATTGGCATCAAATCCCAGTCTAACATAGTTTGTGGTTCTCTTCTCCATCCTGATCAATTCATCAAGATTTTCATTTCCTGTATTGAGTCACTTCTGAAATGATTTGCCTCATTATATTTCTACGCAATGATTGTCTTGTCCTCCATCTACGTTCAAGATCACTTTTTAAGCCGCAAACTTCCGAGTCCCTTTCTTTTAGTGTTTCTTGGATACTAAATAACTCATTCTTTAAAGATTTGATGACTTAACTAATGTCATTTCATACCTGTTGCAAGATTATTTTTTTTCTTTGAAGTTAAAGGTGTTTGTTTGAATTGTGGACATTAAGAGCTTGTTTTCTTCTTCTTGATGAGTGAGTGATACTCAATCAACTTTCTATTTAACTCAAAATTTATATTTCATATCTTGGATATTTAATCACGGAGGTACTCAACATCTTATTGCTTCTTACTCGTCAACTTCTTGATTCTGATATTTTGTCTATTTATGATAGCATTAGCCTCAAGGTATTTGGCCACCATTCGTTCATACAAGGAATGAATTTTCTCATCATATGGAACATATTCATCTCTCGAAGTCTCGTAATGTTTAAAGTATAATTGTAATGGCAGTTCACTACTTTTAACAGAGGTGTTTGAACTATCCGGTGAACTTGCATTGTGAGACACATGAAATCATCAAACTTAATGGTAAGAGCAAGATTATTTTGAATATCCACTTGAGTCATCTTCACTCCATGTCTCCTTTAGTGATACTTGTTTCTTTA
Organism: Phtheirospermum japonicum; assembly: GCA_014905375.1. Taxonomy (NCBI): domain Eukaryota; kingdom Viridiplantae; phylum Streptophyta; class Magnoliopsida; order Lamiales; family Orobanchaceae; genus Phtheirospermum; species Phtheirospermum japonicum. The sequence goes on from BMAC01000010.1 coordinate 3,320,599, forward strand.
GAAATGTTGGAACATTCGAACCGAAAGTGTCCAAAACCTTTACATTCGCTGCACTGATCTTCCTCAATATTGTTTCCAATATGATGGGAAATGATGAACTGGAACTCTTCTGGTTTGGACCAACCTCTTCGGAGTGGGTTTTTGTGTTATTAGTTTATCCTTCTTCATCATCCAAGAGAAACTTCTAGTGAGTAGGGTAAAAGCTTCTAAGAGATCTTCAACTTTATTTCCTTTGTCTTCTTGGCATTCCGTCTCTTGTTAATTTGTATCATATTTAAAATAATCACCTTTAATATTTTCCTTGAATGAATTATTGTCGTTGTTCAACTCATAAGTTTTGATGTCCCGGATTAGTTTGTTGACCTTCATAGTAGTCATATCTCTTTAAGTTTCAAGGGCTGACTTTCATTTTGAGTCTTTCTATAAGAGATTTCATGATATTCTGGACTTCTTTTCTTTCCGAATAGATTCATCAAGAGAGAAAACATTGAGTGATTATGTCACAAAAGAAAACATAATATGCTTCAAGACTTTCTTCCTGATTCAATCGTTGATCATCAAACTGAGTATGCAATTGATTGCATTAGCTATTAGCTTATAGATGATTACGTTAACTGGTTTGACTACCTGATTGTATAAAAGTATTTGGTAAATAGTTTGGAGCTGATAGTTGTTTAATCGTGTATATAACAAAAAAGAGTTTAACACGATTTATTTCTGAATGTTTCTTTTGCTAATAATATAAATTTATAATATATTGAGTTATTAAAATAACATTTACATAAAAATAGTTATTATTTAAAAATTATTATATATAAGAGTTTCTTGAGTAATTAATTTTTGAATATACAATAATCAAATTAATTTGGATAATTATTACTATTATTTAGTGAAAAGATTAGTTTCAGTATATAATATATATAGATAGATAGATATAGATATATTATAGATATAAGATTAGGTCAAATGAGAACCATGTCCCTATATGTGAACTTAGGGTCAATTATGGGTCTTAGATCTAATTAATGGATGGATCATATTTTTTGTGTATTTTTTTATTTAATTCACTACTGCAAACTGGGTCATTAACGGCGGTTTTTGAACCGCCCTTATATCGACCGCCGTTAAATTTTACGGCGGTTTGGGTTATTTTGTTGTCTTCATAATTGTTTTTGCGGTGGATTTGAAAAAGTGCACCTGCTTTCATTTCTTTTTTTTTTAAATTTTTTACTACTTTCTAGAAGGTAGTTTTAAACAACCGACGTATAATGTTCGTTCTTGGAAAACAGACTTTCTAGAAGGTATTTTTAAAAACCGCCGTAAAAACGCTGCATTCTACGGCGGTTCTAAAACCGCCGTAAAAATGCGGCATTCTACGGCGGTTCCAAAACCGCCGTTAAATGTCTTCCAGAACCGCCGTTAAATTCCACTTTTTTACGGCGGTTTTGAAAAA
>BMAC01000010.1:3331076-3379974 GCA_014905375.1 Phtheirospermum japonicum
CCCGGGGCAAAGCCTCTTGCCTTTCGTAGGCGAGGTAATTGTTCTCCATTATTTCTTTTTCAGAGAGAGTCAAAATGAAAAAATAAATCGAAAAGGGTTTTTGCCAGAGAATTATTATTTGGCTAAGAAGAAACCATTTTGTTCTGCTCGAGTGAGGAAATGTTTGATGAGACGACTTATATAGTATAACTATTTATGATTTTCCTTTTTTATAAATAAAATTTAAAAAAAAAAAAACGATTCATGGGTGGGACGCTAAAAAGAGTGTGGGGGATTGGGTAAACTTGGAGTGTTGCAGGTGATTTTTGTGTGTGTGTGTGTGTGTTCATGGGGATTTGATTAATCGAGTGGCAGGACAAAAAGGTGAAATAGTATTTAGGGAGGTATGATATTATAGCCTAGGCTAGAATTGTTTTTTAAAAAAAGAAATATTGAAATTAATAAAAATACAAGAAATGTAATCTGCAATTTTCTGGGGCCTCTGATCTCTCTGCACTCTGCTGCAAGCCCCTTATCATGTCCATATGGCTACTAGATAGTAGCTAGGGGTGGGGGTGTAATATATGTATTGTGTGTGCTTCAGATTTCACCCCACCGATGAAGAGCTCATCACTTATTACCTTCTCAAAAAGGTCCTTGACGCTAATTTCACCAGCCGAGCCATTGCTGAAGTTGATCTCAACAAATGCGAGCCCTGGCATCTCCCAGGTACTTTCTTTTCTTTCTTTCTTTTTTAACTGTAAATGCATGAATTTTTTTACCGTGACTAAAAACCTCAGAGCTTTAAAAATAAAAATAAAAATTGTGAAGGTAAAGCGAAGATGGGGGAGAAAGAGTGGTACTTTTTCAGCCTGCGGGACAGGAAATACCCGACCGGGTTGAGGACGAACCGGGCTACTGAATCGGGTTACTGGAAGGCGACGGGTAAAGACCGGGAAATTTACAGCTCGAAAACAGGTTCGCTGGTGGGTATGAAGAAAACCCTAGTGTTTTACCGGGGCCGGGCCCCCAAGGGTGAGAAAAGTAACTGGGTCATGCACGAGTATCGCCTTGAAGGCAAATTTGCTTATCACTATTTGTCCAGAAATTCTAAGGTACTGATTGCATTTTTTTTTTCAATTTCGTTTTTTTCATTAACATTAATAATTAAGCTACTGATTAAAGACAGTGATCGATCTTATAAAGGCCAAAGTCCTGTTACTTTATCCTTCCTTCTTTTCAGTGGGCAGTACATGTCGTGTTCATTTGCATGGTACCTTGATATCAATAATTTTTTGAAAACGAAATGACACTAGCTAGCTTCAACTAACTTGTATATCTCCAGCTTTTCTTTTGATTATTACTTCAGTATGTAAGAAAATAATGTTCATTGATATGATATTTGATGTTACTTGATTTTAGTAAGCAGATTCATGTGAATCTTCATTTCTCATTATTATTATTATTATTATTATTATTATTATTATTATTATTATTATTATTATTATTTTATTTACTTACATGCTTCTTTATGGATGTTGACTTCGTGCACTTGATGTTACCTTTTATCGAACACCTTATCTGCACATCGTGTTTCATTTTTTTTTTTGCTTTAATCTCCAGGGCGAGTGGGTCATTTCCCGAGTGTTCCAGAAGAGCGGGGCCGGCGCCGGCGGCTGCGGAAAGAAAAGGCCGCCGCCCGACGCCACCTCGAAGCTGGAGGTCAGCTCACCGTCCTCAGTCTCCCTGCCGACGCTCCTCGAGCACTCCACCGCCGAGAGCTGCTCCTACGACGGCGGCGCCGCCAAGGAGCACGTGCCCTGTTTCTCCACGACCAGTTTCAGCTACAACCCGGTCTTCGACCTCCCGCCGCCGCCTGCGGCGGTGAACGCGCTGATGATGCATGACCCATCTTCTTCGTCGTCATCATACGGCTCACGTTTCCCGAGGCACAGCAGCAGCTATGGAGCCGCCCCGGCCGCGTTCCCGAGCCTGAGGTCACTCCAGGAGAATCTCCAGCTGCCTTTCTTTTTCTCCGCGGTTGCTCCGCCGCCGGCCGCGCACGGAGGCGGCGACTCCGATCAGATGCCTGGTTACGGCTCTGTCGGACAGTGGCCTGCGCCGGAGGGTCAGAAACTGGGCGCAACGGAGCTCGATTGCATGTGGGGTTATTAATTAATTTTTCTTTAATGACTAATTATGTGGACTTTTGGTTGTTATGCTTTGTGTGGTTGTACTTTTAATCGCCTAGAAGTGGTACTTTGATTTAGGCCTAATGTTAGTAGGCTGTAGACTGAACTCTGAAGTAGTAGTTTGTGTGATTGTAAACTCGACTTTTTCTACGGCAATTTGATTTGCCTGGTATATGTGAATTAAATTGTGCGATTTCATCCTGTTTGTAATTTTTTATTAAATACGTACTCTCATTATAAGCTACATTACTGTACTCCAAATTTATGCATATATTAATTATATTTGTATTATTGCGTTGGTATTTTTTAGTAGGGTTTAAGATTCTTCGGTGGATATATCTCATTTATGGTTGGAATACAATGCGTGCTGGCTGTAGTTGGAGAAGAATTAGTGTTGTTAATTAAACGTTAATGTTTGAAAAACTTGAAAGTATAAAAATAACCTTATATACTTAATCATGTGTTAATGTTTGATCATTGTGCATGACCACACTTTCGACAACTGGATGGGTGAATCATCGGTAGGCTGATATTTCATAATTAATAACAAATTTTCAGTTATTTTGTACTACTATTGTTAGGGATTTAACGGTGTAGTTGTTGATTTTTAAATGAGAAAACTCGGTTTAAGTGATGTTGCCAAAGCAGATTTAAAATGTATTATTATTATTATTTTTTTTGTAATTATGTAGATTTACCAAATTTACTAATTCTATCAATTTTTAACATTAAAACCAATATAGTAATATACAAAATCAATACTATCACAGTTATACCAAAAAAAGAAAAAGAAAAATTCGAATACTAAGCTATTAGGTACATATTCATAATAGAAAAACCATTCATCAGTAGAAAGCTCATATTTAACCATTGAGAAAACCAATATTTCAGAGACCTAGTCTTCTGTACAAAAACTCATATTTCAAAAATCAATTCTTTCGAATGCGAAAATTTATAAATCATAGTATCGAGTTAGAAGGTCAGACGGTATGTTTGGTTGACCTTGATGCATATAAGATTCAGCATATAACATATTTATTAATTTGTGTCAGTTATCACTACACAAAAGAAAGTAAAATATTGAGGGCGTTATCGAGGGAAAATTCGACCTCAGTATTTTTGAAGGCATTCCCATTGACGTATTTTATCAAGGGGAATACCTTCGATTACACCATTATCGATAAATCCTTCGAAAAAACGTTTACCATTATTGAATGATTCACGAGGTCATATATATCGAGTGCAAAATCCCCTAGAGAATCTCGAGGACGTTATTTCCCCTCGAAAAAAAACGAGGGCAAGTCATTCTTCTCGATAAAACTCGAGGATTATAAGATCCTAATAAGAACCTAATCAGTCCTTTTAAATTAAAAATATATTGAAAAATATAATTGCACTAAATAAACCATATAATATCATTTTACACACTTAAAATGTATTTAACATAGCTTTACCACAAAATTGTCACCGAACATGTACGTATTGACATGTAACGTGTAATTAGATCAATAGTATCCACGGTATGATCGATCGATTTATTCCATTGGAAACGTAAATAATAAAACTTCGTTATTTTTGTGAAGATATCATAAGGTTGAGTTTTGTTGTTTTAGAATCGCGAGAAATACTGATTGATTAGTAAATACATTTTTTCTATTTTTTTCTTTTTTTAATAAAAATAACAGAGTGCACTGTTTGCCCTCGGTAAAACCCGAGGGCAGTAGATCCCCTCGAAAAAACTCAAGGTTAATAAGTGCCCTCAGTCCGTTTAAATATAAAAAAAACAAAAAAAAAGTTTTGGTTTCAGTAACTCTCTTTTGTTCTTGGGTACACTGTATGTTTACTTAGAAAACTAAGGGGAGATGCTGCCGAATTATTTAGGTCAACAAAACTCATATACTAAGATATCGTATTACTGAATGTCACATTTTCGCATGGGATATGACCCTTACCAATAATTCAATCATATTTTAGCCACCATTGTACTGCCCATTTATCAATAAATCAATTACTTAAATAACAATTAAGTAATTATAGGATAATTTACGATAGTAGTTGGATGTACATATGAATTGTCAACGGCTTTTTATCCCCACAATTTGTGGATGGGGTCGAGAGTTTCGTTAAGTTTGCTTAAGCACATTCCGCATATAAGGACAAAGAGATGTTGAAGTGTCCTTGTAATCTTAATAGATGTAGGAATCACAGGTTTTCTTGAAATTAAAGAGATCAAGTATCACCTAATTAAACACGAATTCGAATCGAATCACTATATTTGGACTTACCACGGATAAAGCCGACCCGCACCACCTGATACCTCACGGTTTTCACGATGGAGGACACTCATAAATTGCTCTTAAGAATCATCAAACGCATATATATTAATATTTCTAAATGCTCTTATTCAACTTGTTGATATATACTTGTATTTTGTAAAATGTTCATATTATATGTATTATTATCAGATGCTGAGGGGAGGACACAGTTCCAGTCTTGGATGATCAAATCGTGTGTCATCTAATCATTTAACTGATTTTGATGATGACTGTATGGGTCTTGGTATACAAGGTCTATACCTGATATGGCTGCACCCATGTCGTCCGATGCAGGTACATCTCGATAGATGTTGGGCCCAGTAGAGAGGCGATGCCTAAGTTATGTCATCGGAAATAAGCATTAAGTGAATTAATAATTATAAAATTCTAATCATCATTATTATTAAATAATATTTATAACCACAAACACAATTACTAGTAGGGAGATCAGACTGATCAGCATCTTTTGAGATATCATTGAGACGGAGCTACATCGGGTTGCAGTATAAGGCGGTCCCTGAGCATATTCGTCAATTGTGGTGGGACATGTTTGAGGTAACTAATTTTTTTGTGTACAAATTCTGCTAATCATTAATGTAACTCGAGAATCATATATCATTGAATTATAATTATTTTGTTTTGTAGGATTGTAGTTCTTAGGACATGGAGTTGTATAATGACGAAGATGTGATGGTGATATTTTTTATGAGATGGCAATGTACGGGAAGCGGCTTAATGAGTATAAGAAGACTCGTGATCAGACTGGAAAGCATCCAAGGTTCGTTGACGAGGGCGTCTGGAGATAAATAATTTTTTATATCTTCTTATTAAATTATAATTTTTTAGTGTTATAAATGATTAATGATTTAAATTTATTTATTATGCATCTCAACTAAGGTATAGAATGTAGAATGAGAGAAGCATGAGAACAAGAAGCGTCCCGACCAGTGCAGCGCTAATAAACGAAGCGGGCGTGGTGGTCTGAGTACTGAATATCGAAGCACATCAGGGCGTCTCAATTTTTGATTAATTAATCCCTTGACATTATAAATAACTAATTTAAATCATAGCGTATTATTTAATTATTTAATATTTTTAATTATATAATAACTTTCTTTAGATATATGAACGGGAGACGGGTCAACCTACCACCTCGTATCAGCTTTTTGTACATAAACACAAGAAGGTCGACGGCATGTGGGTCAATACGAGATCTAGTACCATCGATGCAAGTATCTCTTATGCTAAATAGTTATAAATTAACTTGGTTTTTGGTTTTTGGTTTTTATGTAAAATCTACTAATAGTTTATATTTCAGGAGGAGTACCAACGATGTTTAGATGAGGCACATATTTCTCCACATGATCTAGATAAAAAGGTTGACCCTTACCTTGTTCATCTCGATAGGTCGAGAAAGAGCAGACATCACGCCACGACTGCTTTGGGAAGTTGGTGGCTTCTGCGAAGGTTTTAGAGGCAGCGATTCTTCCTCCTCCTAGCATGACAGGAATCGGGTGAGGGAGCTCAGACGCAGTAGAAGGAGCTAGAGGTCACGAGACAAGCTCAACAAGCAATGGAAAATATGTCCAATGAGTTTGTTGTCTTACGTGTGTAATAGTAGAGAGAATTTGAGCGGATGAACAGGTAGATGACTGATATGTTAGCTCGATTTCAGTAGTACAATCCGCAGCACCCTCCAGGCCATAGTTCTCCTCCGATCGGATATTTTTATAAACTTGTGATATTTTGACATTTTTGATGAACAAGTTGAATCATTGTAAACTTGATGAAATTTAAACATTTAATTAATTTATTTGCTTGTTTTATTGATGAATTCATGTTTTGTTTTTAGTTAGTGAATTTTCTGGGTATTTAAATAAAAACAAGGATTAATAATAATAATTAAAAAATCAAAAATAAAATTAAAAGAAACTGAGGGCATTGTTACCCTCAAAAAACCCAAAGAGAATACTGCGCTCGGTATACTAAGGGTAGTACTCCCCTCAATTTTTTGAGGGCTACTCGATTCTAGTCTCGGGAGAGTAATCCTCGCGGGATGTTTACCGAGGGTACAATTTCTCCTCGGTAAAACTTACCGAGAATGGTTTTTCCTGAGGAGAAGATGCCCTTGGTATTTCTCTCGGTAATCAGATTACTGAGGTATTTTTGTTATTAATGAGAGATTTTCCCCTCGAGAAATGTTGTTTTTTGGTAATGTATGTTTTCTGTAATATTATCTGAGAGTTTTAAGGGCCACGAATAACAAAATAAAAGCAATCAGAGACTAAATGTTAGTCAAGATGGTGGGACTCAAGTACTAACATTAACTCAGTAACACACACTGCGAAACAATAAGAATACAGATTTAAATTTGCCTGTAAGTTAAAAAACTCATAGGTCGTAACCTGAAGTCGGAAAAGATATTACTAGAAAACGGTGTAGTTGTTATACAGAAGATATTAAAATAATATAATATCTAATAATATATGAAAAACTCCTGAACGAGTATATCGTTTTAATCAACACAGGGTCGTCTGTAAAATCTTCAAATTGATCAAAGACAAGCTTGAAGAATACGAGCAAAATGAACGACAACAGCTCCTCTTTCTTCACGATGATTATTTTTCTGTATTCTCTAAAAGCATACTTATGAAGTCTAAGAAAAATGATGCGTATGAAGTCCAATGAATAAGGTAACTATGAAAATACACTTTTCTTAATTTTTCCTACTACGACAGCAACTTTCTTTTATTTATTTTTCTTTTTTGGCGTAAAATTAGTTTTTCATATAAATCTTTTAATGTTATTTTCAATGCATTATATTAGAATTAGATAAGTAAATTAAGTTTATATTATTTATATTTTTTTTTTTGAATAATTTTATATAACTCGTATTTTTCTTGAATAGAATATTTAAAATTATAAAAACAATGTTATTTTAATTTTTACTATAAATAAATATTAGTTCAACTTGTATAATTTTTTAATTAAATATTACTTATTTGTATATTTATATTGGGAGAGTAAAAGTAAGATGTTGAGTTAGACAAAATGTAATAAAGAAAATATTGAATTAGGTAGCATAAAAAAAATGAAATATTAAATTAGGTAAAGATAATAATAGAAAAATATTAAACTAAGTAAAATATATTAAAAAATAATAAATTAGGTAGATATTAGGATCGGATAACACCGAAATACCATAATTTTTTTCGAAACTAACAAAGCATGAAAATTATAATAAGAGAATTTTACACTAATATATAGAGGAGAATTTTACATTAATTAATATACTTTATGCTTACATCCTTATACACACGTGAGCAAAAATACGAGATTCACATATCTGGTATCAAGAGTGCACAATTTAATAACTAAAAGGATCCATATATTTATAAAGGACAACACTCTTGTTAGGCCGAATTAACGAATCATCTGTTAGGCAAAAATTTCATATCAACGCATTATAGTGCAAATACCAATACATTATAATAAAAAATCAATACATAATCGATACATCATAGCATGAGTCGGAGATTTATGAAAAACTAATATTTTACAGTAAAAAACCAATAAATGACAATACAACAATTAATAAATTATAGTATCGAGTCAGATGACTTAACGTGTCAGGACCCGTTAATCTGATTTAACACAAGTGTTGACCATTTATAAAAGTATAAAATTGTTAGTAACTACAATTATCAACATTTGTAGGTAAAATAATGTATATAGTGACGATATAAGCTCTTGCACCAACACAATTTATGGGTTTTGTGCGAAAGAGAGCACGTTTAACTCCACTTTTATATTGTGGCACATAAAAGCTTTTATATCATTTGTTTAATAGATTGATTAGCATTCTCTCTCGGTATATTTAAAATTTTGTCTATATTCCACCACGTTTGTGTGTGTGGCCAAATAAATACACTTGTTTAAAGGCAGCTACGTCCGTACAATTGAATTGATTAATTAACTGTAAGAGGCAAGTGACGCGTCATTATCCCTCTAGCCCCTCTGCCTTTTGGCAGGTCTCTAATTTAATTTCGATATTAACTTTGCAATATTAACTGTAATGTGGAGGCCCAGAGGCCTGCCGAGTTCGATTTTCTTAATGGTTGACTTTTGTAATTGGTTATGTTTTGGTGTCGTCCAAACGTATTTTAATTGTAATGTTTGTAACATTAAAGAAGAAAAACTACTAGTACAATTTTATTGCCCAAATGATATCGTTTACAATTTTCAAGTGCATGGATTGGATTCGTATAAATATTACATTCTACAATTTCTTACTTTTTAAATTTATTTATAATGTGTTATCTATCATTGCCCGTTATAAATAATAATAATAATACTTTAACTTCTTGTGATTTTCTTTGGTTCAAGTTAAATACATTTTCGAAAGAAAATGCATTATAATATCTTTAGCTTATTTCTATGATATAATAAAAGAGAACTAGGCTTTAAAACTCCATTTGCGTGGTTAATGTTTGAAATGCAAGTATTATGAATACACGTCAAATATTATTACTAATTATTTCAACTTTCACATAAATTCTCAGCACATTTTTACAAATTCGTCTCTATAAATTCAACTATTAGCATAGCATTGAGCAGCCAACATTTTACAATCATTTGTAGTGATGATGCTTGAAGTATATGATAAACCACAATGACAAAATACGTTTGCAACGGTTAAATTTGACAAAGATATATAATCATTGCAGAACCAAATTATAAGAAGCTCAACAACATTAATTAAAGAGGCCCAATTTAGACAACCCAAACTCATAGGCCTAGTAGGGCCTTATGATTCATACACTTTCGTCATGACCATTACCATCTTATAATATTATAAATAAATACCATAATCTTATTTCTTAACGAGATTTATTCATTGCTTTATGTACCTAGCTAGAATTTAGTTGAGTATAGAATATGTTGTGTTGCAAGAAATAGCGATATATTATAAAAATAAATAAAGAAACAAATAAATAACATGACAATAAATTGATTGTCCAAGTAGATAACAAGATATTGCCAAAATTCACACGAGTAACTGGGAAATGAGGTTGAAGCTAAGGACCACCGCTAATTGTGGAAGGGACATATTAATTAGAATTTGACTTTAACATTGTACATTTGCTTTTCTCAAAAATAAAAATAAAATTGTACAATTGCTGTCTAATTTCAAAGTGTATTTTTGGGCGTGCAATAACTACTAGGTTGAGAAAATGGTCCCCCTCCACAATTACTATATATTATTACATCACCATCACGAGTGGTCCTCATTTTTAAGCTCAGATGGAATTTCGGTACATTGCCTTGACATCCTAATAGCCAACTATTGAATTTTGTGTGCGGGATATTTTATGTTAAGAATTAATTAGATTTTATATCATCTATTTTTATTTGTGTAGAAAGTAATATGAAAAAAATTATTTTAAGAAAGTAATAATAAGTATTTGGTTGTGAGATGAAAAAATAACAATGAAATTAAAAAATGATTGATAATAAATTTGTGGAGCGAGTGAATTGACGTTCAATGATCGGAATTGACACTTTTCCACGTAGCATTTTTTAGAATACTCATGAAAATAAGTAAATAGTTTATAAAACAGTGGCAATGTTAGAGGGTATAAAAAATGGTAAAGTGAGATGGAAATGAAAATAACAGACATCAAGCAGTCTCACATAGGGATGGCAATCCCGACCCGCTCCGACCCGTGCCGTTTGGGGCGGTCCGCCCCGTGACCCGTGACGGGGCGGGCGGGTTCGGGTACCTTCTCCGCCCCGCGGGTACCCGCCCCGCCCCGCTATATATTTTCTATTTTTAAATATATTTTATATATGTTTTAAATATTTTTTTTATATGAATTATTAGAAAATTTTAAATTTAGTATTGTTTTAATTAATTTTTCATCTTATATTTAATTTTTAAAATAATATATTTGTTATTATATATTAAATTAATTTTAAATTTAACAAAACTAATAAAAAATGAATATAACGGGTCGGCCCGGCCCGCGACCCGTGACGGAGCGACCCGACCCGACCCGTGGGATGGACGGGGCGGGTCCGGGTCCTCTAGCACCCGGCCCGACCCGGCCCATTGCCATCCCTAGTCTCACAAGTTTTCCCACTTTTTATTTTAATTTTCTGACTTAGGTTGAAAATAGACAGGATCTGAAAACAAGAGATGGGTTGTTTCTGTCAATTTTTATTATTATTTTTTTTTCGGGACTGTTGTAAACTATTCAGAATTAGTCGAAAGAGTTTACACTTAATACACTAGCTGGAATATATACCACATGATGGGACCGTGAAATCTTTTTGGGCCGTACACATTGGCCCATGTCTAACCACAATTGTTTCGGCTTTCCGTAGTTGGCCCATAGGCCCAAGACAGCCCTTTTTTTCGACATATGTTATTCTGATGAAACGGGACATAAGCCGCAAGTCTTTTAGGCCACGTTTATTTGTAGACTCCTTATATATATTAATAACTATAGTATAAAATTAAATTATTCATACTTTTTAAATATAATTTGATATCAAATATAATATAAAAATACATTTCCATCCACTTTACATGTATGATACAGTATAAAAGTAAAAAGTAAATTATTATAAAATTCATAGAATTTTGAATATCAGGATTCAGAATTCCAACGAAACATAATCCAAACATGCCCTTAAACACATTCAGAACTATCTGATTACACAATAAAACCCCGAAAATCTAACGATACCCATAAAGCTTTTACACTTTTACATAAACGGCGCTGCAACGCAACACAAATTTCGAAAAAAAAAAAACATTACGGTCTAAATTCTTTATAAATCAAATCTAAATAAATAAATAAAATTACAATCTCTATTTATTCCTCAACTTCAATTTCATATCATCGGCCAATAACTCCGTCCTCGGCTCAGGCACCATTCCCTTCTCCACCATCTCATCAAAATACTCCAAACCCTCCCTTATCCTCCCTTTATCATAAAGCCCGTGAATAACGATCGTGTAAGACCGTTTATCCGGCCCTAACCCAAACCTCTTCATCTCATTCCATACACATCTCACCCTATTCTCATCTCCCCACTCCATAAACAACCTCAAGACCAAGTTATAACTATCTCCGTCCAACTCACACCCACTTCTCCTCATCCTCTCCAAAATCTCGTCAACCTCTTCAATCTTCTTTGTAGCTTTCAACAAATAACCGTACGTTAATAAGTTCGGCATTTTCGTTTTTTCCATCTCGCTCAGAAGCTCGCCGACTTTATCCATCCTCCGAATCTTGCACAAATGCTTGATGAGCGTATTATACGTCGCCACATTCGGCGAACAACCCCGTTTTTCGCTCATCTCGTCGAAAATTCGAAGAGCCTCGGGAATTCGTTTCTTGAAACATAACCCGTCGATAACATTGTTGCAAATTGTTACGTCCGGGTCAAGACTGTTTTCCCACATTTTCCTAAGAAGCTCCGTCGAAGTGGTGGTTTTGCCGGACTTGGTCAACGAGTTGATAAAAATGGAGTACGTGAATTTATCGGGCCGGGGCCCAGACGCGACGATGTCCTTCCAGAACCTCTTGGCGTCGGGTAGGCTACGCAAGACGCACCAGCCGTTGAGAATGATGTTCCACGTCTTGATATCGTCGCGAAACTCATGTTTTTTACTGCGGAACAATAATTCGGCTCGCTCGACGTGCTTATACCGGCAGAGCCCGAGCAGAAGCGTTTGGAACGCGGGTAAATCGGGCTTGAGCCCTAAGTAATATTCCATCCTGTTGAAGAACTCAATCGCTTCGTCGATTTTGTGGGCCGCGGCTAATCTGTTCATCACGATCCCGAACGTGCGTTCGTTTATCAAGTTATTTCTCTTGGGCATTTCGTCGAGCACTTGGTGGAGTTCGTCGAAATGTTTCGATCGGCCGAGGATGTCGAGGATCTCGTTGTGGATGAAGGTGTCTGGTGAAAATGCAATTGAGTTCCTAGTGTTAGAAAGCCAGCGGAAGAATGTGTAAGCGGGTTTCCAGTCGGAACGGTGTCGTTTGAGCACATTGAGAGCCAAGTCCTGTGATAGCGAGAGGTTGCAGTCGTCGAGAAGCAGAGAGACCTCTTGAATTGGCTTGTTTGAATGAATCTTCAGAAGGGTTTGGATTTTGAGAGCTTCGTGATCAGTGCAGGTGTTTGCAGGTGGGTTCTGCAGTGCTGGGCTGCTAATCTGATGATAGCGGTGAATGGGGATTGAGAATTCAAGAATTTTCTGGGGAGTGAATGGGTTGGGAATTAAGGAATGTAACCTTGATAAACTTTGGATGTGCAGGAATCTGGAATACATGATTGTTGAACTCCAACTTTGTAATGGTTTTGCATAAATTAATTGAGTAATTTATTCTTTCCTTATTATTAGAACCGGATATTACCAACAAAAGAATTTATCATGTTTTCAGTTTCAAGACGCTCACAATATTCAAAATTTTCATGTAAACACCTTCAAAATGAAAGTACGAGGTGAACTTATAAAAAATTGAGGTGGTAATATATATGTGCCCTTATTATTATTTGGGGTAGGATTTTAGGAATTGAAATGGAGGTACAAACAAACGTACAAATAGATGCAAGATCAATGTTGTCAAAATAGTTTTTTTTTTTCTTTTTCGAATCGGCTAAATATTTTGAAAATTGAATCCTAAATCATGAAATTTTATGTAAAAACAATTAAAAATACCAACCAATTGGTGGAAAATGAAAAGTCCACAGTTTAATAATAACTATTTTAAAACTCGTGTATTACATGAAATTTATAGAAAAACTAAATATAAAAGTATTTGTAAAAATTATAAAGTTTTAAATTGAAAAGATGTCTCAATAGTGCCCTGTTCAATTTATTAATTATTATAATTATTAATTAATATTATATTTTAATATTTAGATTAAATTTGTTAACAATTATATTTACATACTTATAAAAATTCAAAAGATATCACATTTTCAACTTATCTCTAATATATATTAATTAATTATTATTAACTCTTTTTATATTTTTACATTTAGATTAGTTTTGTTAATAATTATAGTTACATACTTTGAAAATTCAAAAATATTTAAAATTAATTAATATTATATAACTTTATTTATAATATTTAGATTGAATTCATTACGAATATTTAGTTACATATTCCAATTATTGAAAATATATCATAATTTACCTATACAAAATATTTAAAGTTTCAAAAATAAATTATTTCAGCTTTTATTATAAATACAATTTATTTAATTATTTTCATAAATAAATTTTTTTGTGTAATTAAGATTAATTCATATGTAAATACCTATTTTAATTAAAATAATTCATTTAAGTTTTTTTCTAATAATTATATATGAATTATTTATATTTTTATATTAGGAGTATAAAAGAAAATTAGTGAATTAGAAGAAATATAATAAAAAAAACTATTAAGTTAGGTATATATTAGGTTCGGATATCAAATAATCAAAAATCACCAAAGTTTTTTATTATTATCCAAGCGAAGCATACACATAAATTATGAAGATTTTGCATTAATATATACTTGTTTAACACCCGCATATTACACGGGACTTATCAAAAGATAAATATAAAAAATATTTGTGATAATTACTGAATTTTAAATCTAAAATAAAAAATTAAAATAATGTATTCTCAACCCGTGCCTTGTACATGTCTAATCTATTTATTAACTATTATAAATATTAAATAATTTTGTATTTGATGTTTAAATTAAATTCATTAATAATCTTAATTACATACTTAAAAAAGTTCAAAAGGTGTCACATTCTAAACCCGTATCTAATATCTATATTTATTATTATTATTATTATTATTATTATTATTATTATTATTATTATTATTATTATTATTATTATATATTAATGTTTGAAATAAATTCGTTAATAATTATTAGTTACTTACTTTGAGATATTTAAAAGATGTTATACTCTCAACCCGTGTCGCATTGTACTGGTGTCTAATCAATATTTATTAGAATTTATTAAATAAATAATATAAATTTAATTATAAATTGAAAAAATAAAATAACTTTAAAAAAATTTAAAAAATTAGGTTGGGACACTAGTGACAAACGCATCCCACCCATTAAAATTAAATTAAAAACATTGAAAAACCGGGACGCTAGTGACAAACGCGTCCCAGAACTTTTTAATTAAAAAAAGATATTGAGGGGCGTTTTGAAAAAAAAAAGTTTTGGGAGGTCGGGACGCAGGTGTTAAACGCGTCCCAGGTGAATTTTATATTAAAAAAAAGTTCTGAACCGGGACGCATTATGCACAAACGTCCCGGGTGAAAATTAATTATCAAGCGTTAATTAAGTGAAATTAATTGTTCTTCCTAAATTAGATTCATTAAATTCAACTGCTAATACAATGAAATATGATCTTAATTAATGTTCACATCTTAATTTAATTTAAAAATCAAATGTTACCTAATAAATTTTGCAAAAGTATTTAATATATATATTATTTAAAATAGATTTAATTGTTATTTTTGAAATTAAATATTAAAAAAAAATATTTTAAGTAATAGAACTTAAAAACGAAATACATTTTAAGTAATTAAAATTACTTTATATAGATATAATCTACTTAAATATATATATATATATATATATATATATATATATATATATATATATATATATATATATATATATTACTTAAAAAAAGATCTATTTATTCTATTCCATATTCTACTTAAAATTCTACTGTAAGTAATATACTTAAAAATATTTAAGTAATAAAATTTGAAAACGAAAAATATTTTAAGTGATTAAATATTACTTAATATATATACATTCTACTTAAACTTAAAGGAAAGTATTGAATAAGCAATAATATAATAAAAAAACTAAATTAAGTAAGATACAATAAAAAAAAATATTAAATTAGGTAAATATTAGGCTCGGATGACACATAAGCAAACGAAGCACCAAAATTTTTTATTTGTCAAACGAAGCATACGAAGCAGATACATAGGTTGAGAGGATTTTGCATTAATATATAGGGGGTGATAAGCCAAATAATAACTTTAAAATATTTGCATGATATCTTAAACAAAGTTTATTAACCAACTCAAAGTAACGAATACATGAACGGTAATCATATAACATTATTCAAAACTTAAAAATCAACCATCGAAATGAATTTTCTTATCACTAACACCAAATACATTGGTTTTATTGTTATTGGGTTATCTATCCCAATTTCAATCTTGTTCGAACACCTTCCTTGTACGTACTTGTTATATATGATTGATAGAAATCATCTAATCAAACTCACAGTAGTGTAATAATCAACCATTATGTTGATTCTCATACCCACTCCCCATACCCATATACCCCAAACCTATCAGCCAAGCACCCCACAGTACATATGATTTGATTGTTGGGAATTCAACACAAGTAATATACGAATTTCTCTTTTGATAACTCAAACTATCAATCATTATATCATGCAACATGGTGCACAATGAGCAAGGTGCACCTTGTCGATAAATAAATCATTTAATAAGCAAATGAATCTCAAATAGAGGTACATCAATTAAAACTACATGATATATTACATAAATGATAAATATACATCATTATATACTTCACATAAAATATAAATTTACATTAATGTATGGATACTCCAACATCATATAATATCTAAATACATCAAGATGCGCCATGTTAGGTGCACTGTGATCCACACTATAAGTCACATCTGAATACTTACCAAGAGAATATTCCACTGTCCTGGGAGACTTAATCACCAAAAGAGCAACTTGTGTACCATGGTACTAAATTTCCAAAAATTATACTGTAAGTACTTAGAGTTACAACTCTATAATGCACAGCTCATACAAGAACACTATAATGTCAAACACGAACTTACTATGTCGTGTTCATGTCACAACATAATAACTCAATAAATTATTATGTTCGCAGAACAGCACAAACACGATAAGTCCAAACATGACATGATAAGTAAGGTAGAACTCTGACTCATTATTTTTGTCAAAAATTATCGAGCCGTGTTAAGAATCATCACCCTAAAAAATTGTGAATGTTAATTTTACTTTTACTCTATGAGTTAACAGTCGTAAAAAGTTTCAATTTGTTATGAATAACGAATAGATTAAGAATAACTATTAATTGATTAGATATAAGAGCATAAAGTCGAAGTATAAGAGTGCTTGAAGCGAAGTGAGAATTATGTATCTCGTCTACAGAACATAAGCCTATTTATAGGAAAATTTAAAAGAGTTTGTGACTTCTATTATTTGGCATCTTGTATCTATAGATCAGTAGGCTATGTTATCTTATTGTCACATGCATCAGTAGCCCCCGAAGTTATTGGCCTTTTGCTATCGCATGATATGTTATGTCCGTTAATATATTTATAACACTTCCCCTTGTACATAAAGTTTTATAAACTTGGATAGTGTGTTGATAGTTGTTTTAAAATTCCATCTCGATTACAGAACTGAATGTGAGAGTTTCTTTTCATCCAAATCCTCGCGAATAAAATAAGGCTTTTCCCGAATGAAATGAGAATTTGATTCGTGTAATAGGAGAAAGGTTTCTTATTCCTTTGCCGGAAAGATATGTGGCTATGAGGTAGGGGTTAAGTGGAATATAATGATTACCTAGTAGGATAAAACCATGAGATGAGAAAAAGAGTACATCATTTGGTTCTAAGTTATATGCTCAGGCTGTCTCGTTAAAAAACTTATCGGGTAAACTATGTGGGACAAAACAATGATAAGGGAAAAAGAGTACAATAAGTCGAACTCCCCTTAAAGTTGACAAAGGTAATCATCATTGTAAATTCTGCAAGTGTCGGATCCCAATATTTTGAACATGCTTTCTGTATGTTGTCGTGGGGAGTGCTTTCGTAAATAAATTTGTCGCATTATCACATAATTGTATGTTGAATTTTGATCTATTTATTCTTCTTTCTCGAGTATATATGAACATCCTTATGGGGAGATATTTGTTTCTTTCGCTTTTAATATATCATTACTTGATTTGAGCAACACATACCGTATTATCTTCAAATATCACGTTGAGTCTTTGTTGAATGGTAATCCACTTATTTTATGAATGTGTTGTATTATGGATCTAAGCCATATATTCTCTACATGTTTCGTGAAGTGTAAGAAGCTCAATATGATTTGAAGATGTCGCAACTGTCGTTTGCTTTTGGGAACGCCAGGATATGGTAATATCACCAATCGTGAAAACATAACCAGTTTTTGATCTCGCTTTATGTGATTTGTTAAACAACATGCATTTTAAAATCAATCATATCGTATTTTGGATTCTTTAGATAAAATAATCCCAAATCAATTATTTCTTAGAGATAACAAAAAGTCCGTTTGATTCCATTCTAATGTCTCCACGTCATAGATGAACAATATCTTGCAAACATATTAGCAGCAAATGTCTGGTTGGTCTGGTGCAGTTGGTAAGATACATGAGAGCACCAATTTCCTTAAATATGGTACTTCATGACCAATTATTTCTTCGTCATCTTCACAAGGACGGAATGGGTCCTTTTTAATATCTAGTATTCTATTAACCATTGAATACTGAGGGGATTTGCCTTGTCCATGTTAAATAGTTTCAAGACCCTTTTGTGTAATTGAATTGATGTACAAATGTTCCATTCTGAAAGTGTTCTATTCGTAAACCAAGATAATATTTGGTATGTACGAGGTCTTTTATTTTAAACTAATCTTTAAGATATCCAACTACTTCTTGAATTTTATTAGGAGTTTCAATGATATTTAAATTATATACATAGACGACAATAATCAAAAGCAAATTCATCATTTTCATAATAAAGATATACGAACACAAATGATCACTCACATACCCGTTTTCAACAAAAACTCACTAACCACATACATTCAGACTACTTCAATATTTATAATGATCGTTGTAGTTTAGATGCACATAATTCTTGGGGCTTTGAAATTAGAGCTTTAGACACTATAAATCCTTTAGTGATTCTCATGTAGATATCAATATCCAATGATTCATATAAATATGTCATCACAACATCCATAAAGACGCATCTCAAGAAGTTTTGAAATCAACAAGCTTATTAGGCATCTGAATGTTATGGCATCCATGAAGGGAGAATATATTTCTTCATAATTAATTTCCGGTCTTGAAGAACCTTGTGCAAAAATACGTGCATTGTATCTTACAATCTCATTTTTCTCTTTTCATTTTTGAACAAAGACTTATATGTACCCAATAGTTTTCACAGCTTCAGGTCTGACAATAATGGGTCCAACATTTATTCATCGAATTCAGTTCAGAATGTATGGCATCTTCCCATTTTGTCCAAATGTGTCCCTTTTGACACTTGTATATAGATTTTGATTTCGGATTCTCTTTTCCATCTTCAATTTCTTCTGATATGGGATTAACTTAATATATCATTAAAATATTTCATTTTTTAGATCCCATATATTTCCATTATTGATGTATCCAGTGGAGATCACATGGTTTCCATATCTTTCATTTCTTTTGATCGCATGGCTTCTTTCATTAATAAGAGTTTCTTGATTTTCTTGCTCTTGTGTTTCTTGTGAAACATATTTATTTACTTTAAACTCACAAGTTTTTATATCATCCATTTCTTTTCAAGGATTTTATCTTTGGAACCGACCGGTATTCCACTCTTCAAGCGTGTATTGGACTCATTTGTTATCCTTTTCATTTGGTCGCTATTTTGAAAGTTAAAATCGAGGCGGAGCATATATAGCAAGTAGATGTGACTTTTTCGCTCTTTGTGTATATGTAATTGCATCAGGTAATTGATTCGCTATATTTTGCAAGTGCACAATCTTTTGAACTTCCAGTTTGTGATGCTTTGTAGGAGCATATAGGTGCAATACTAATGATGTATACCATTTGATATCACTCACCCACCAAAATATAAACTTTTCACTTCATTTAAAGTGGCAATCAACAAAGTAAGCCGTAAAACTATCGCCTATTTATGGCTCAAGACATTTGGTTATAAACGGCGATTCATATCCGATATAAATTTTCTATCTTCCTTGTGTTCCATCTTTGTGCGTTTTGGTGGAGGGACTGATACATGTACTTCACAACTAAATACCCAAAATGGGAAAGATATGGCTAGCTCCCTGATAGATGCAGTTGAAATGGGGAGTATTTATGATTGCACTTGGTCTAATGAGAATTAGTGTTGGGGCATGCAAAATGGCATGACCTTATACATTGACAGGGAGCTTTGTTCTCATTATCAGTTGTTCTGGCGATAAACTGTAGTCGCGTAATTAATGATTCATCCAAAACATTCTTGTATGAACATGAGATACTGGGTGCTCAACATTAATACCAGCTGCCATTCGATAATCATTGAATGCATAAGATGTAAATTCACCAGCATTATAAAGTCTGACTTTCTTGATCGTATAATTTGGGAAATGTGCTCTCAATTTGATTAACTGGGTAATAATTTTGGCAAAATATCATATTGCGAGTTGATAATAGATATATATGTGACCATCCACTGGAAGCATCAATTAACATCATTAAATATTTAAATAGTCCACTCGGTGGGTGAATAGGACCACATATATCACCATGAATTATTTATAAAAATATTGGTGATTCATTTTCAACCTTAGTTGGTGATGGTCCTATTTTTCCTGAGATCAAGCAGCACAAGATAATTCTTGAAATTGAAAAACGTTTTTCAATTGATGACCATTTGAATTTTCAATAATAATCCACATCATTGTTGAGATAGGTTGTCCTAATTGTTCATTCCAAAATTTACACGATACAGTAAACTTCAGGTTTACTGTAGCATATGATCCAAACATCATTGGTGTAATACAAACCAGATGATAAGGCTGGTAACTTTTCCAGCACACACTTACTTCTTTGAGTGTTTGAGATAATACAAAAATATTCATTACTTTCCTCATTCATAATTCCAACATGCCATCCATTCATGCAAATATCTTTGAAACTTACTAAGTTTTTTTTTTTTTTTTGGATTTTGGAGAAAATAATGCATCACTTATTGTGAATTTTGTGCTTCTGGGCATTAGAAAATCTAATTTTCCATATCCCTCAATTATTTTCGCACTACTCAATATTGTATTGACTTTTATTTTATCAATTATCAAATCAATAAAATACTTATGCTCTTTAAGTATGATAAGATTTGTAGCACTGTCCGCAAGACAAAAGTCACCGTCATGGGTTTTGGATTGAAACATATCAGTGATCTATTTTGATAAGAGGGAAACCAATGTGAACAAATCTTATTATTTCAACAAACCATAGTTGGGAAAATACTCATAAAAAATATTCATCACTGACAAAGAAAAACACTCGTAAAAATGGAAAACATCACACAAATATGCATATATGTAAGAAATACTCATACAAAAGATAATAACCACAACATTCATGCAATTCAAGAATTATTCATGGGAAAATCACTTAACTAGGCGATTATTTTCATCTTCATGACTCACCACCACATAATCTACATCCATTGGATTTGCTTCATCAAGTCCATAAGGGAGATCATCTGAATCACTTTTGATAAAGTTTGTTTCAACATTTTTTCTTTTCCCTTTTTTTGTTTCTTGATAAAGATTGGTAAAGTGTTTCAGTGTACGACATGTGTAGATCCAATGACCCTTTATACCATACCAGAAACACAATCACCCTTCTGGCTTTTATTAACATCGATAGTATCATTTCATTATTTTCCCTCCCAGTTTACCTTTTATAATATTCCTTGCCTATGGACATAATTGACCCGACCACTTCTCAGACTATGTCCACGACCATAGCTCGGCCATGTCCCTGATTATGATTAAATAGTGTTGCGTTCATTGCAGGAACAAACAGAGCTAGTGGGGCGAGATTCGTGGTCATTAATAGTTTGTTGTTTTTTGAGCCAGAAGAAGACATGAGTTCAGATCAGAATATTTCTTAAAGCCTCTCTTGCGATATTATTGTTGCAAGATCATGATCGAGGCATGAAATGTGGAGAACATTTATTTCGAGTATATCAATATCCATGATCTTATCTCTACATCGTTTAAATTTCGAATTGATCCGAAACATGGTCGAATTATACTTGCTAATAAGAAAAACATAAGAGTTTTCATTCAATGCATAAAAGATGTAAGCATACAAAATTACATGTCGAGACCTATCAGAAATACCAACATAGAACAAATAAAATAAAGGCTAATAACATAGAAAAAAAAAACTCACCGGTGTTGTAACTTACAGTAAAGGTTTATGTGGTAAGCGCAATAACTACTATAATAGTGATCATTAACATTGAATTACACATCTTGAAGAGATAAGGGTATGCGAGAATTCATGAGTGGATGAGAAAAAACGTCAGTGAATTTGAGAGTAAAATGAGAGTGTATTAATAGAATGAAGATCACTATAACTACCGTTAACTAGCCTATGGGAGGGAGGTGGAGTGTAGAAATTTCTATTCATTTTTTGAGTGTTTTAGCACTTAAGATTAAAGATAAAATAAAAACATTTCTTATGAATTTAATGATTGTAAGGAAAGTACCATTTTCGATGCATGGTATATTGATATTCAATTGTTATACAAAGTTATTATATATACACCACGCTTACTTCGTAAACCTTTCGGGTGAGTGTTTAAGTGTAAAAGATAAAATGAAATAGTAAAAGAAAACAGGTGGCATAACCATCCATAAAAATATATCTTTTATAACTTGGGGTTATATTCACTCGAGCATTATCATCCATAATATATAAAGTCTTGTATCATTATCTCACAAAAAATTATAAATTGTGGCAGAGTCTACTTATTTATAATTATTGAGATATAAAAAAATATAAATTGGTATAGTGATATAAAAGAAATATATCCGTAAAAGTTCTTGCCGTTAGGAATAATTAGAAATATTTAAAGCGTTCGTTCTAACAACGTACTATAATAACGAGTAGACTAAGCAATAACTATTAATTGAGCAGATTTAATAGCATAAAGATGAAGTATAAGAGTGTTTGAGGTAAAACGAGAATTATGTATCCCATTTATAAAATAGTTTATTTATAGACAAATTTATCAAATTTTAATTTTTCTTTCTCTTACCAAAATCTTACAAAGAAAATTAATAAGCAATTACACACTAAAATCGAGAATGGGCCTGATACTTGCTATCCCATCTTGAGAGAATGGCAGCACATTTCGGGCCCAATACTGTTGGTCTTCATAAAACTCTTATCCATATCCATTTTACTTCCTCATCACATTCATCCTAGTCTGAAACCAGTGTGTCCTGGCCCAGCTTTACCCTCCCTTGAGAAGGCAGATATTGTCTGTTTCTGGTTAATTGGTTTATTATTTACACCAATTTTCGTCAAATTAGTGAAAAATCTGCGTGTCGGTGCTTGTGTGAGAGATGGGGAGGGTTTTCGTGGTTGATCTGGAAGGCAGAACCTACAGATGCAAATTCTGCAAAACTCATTTAGCTCTTGCCGATGAGCTTGTGTCCCGGGTTTGATTTTCATCAATTTTCTCCTTTTGATACTTTTGTTTTTAATGTTATCTATCTAAATGTTAAGATATTTTCATCAATTTTCATCAATTTTCTCCTTTTGATATTTTTTTTAATTGGCTCTTTCTTTTTTTTTTAATTCATTTTTGTGCGGTATTTGGATTAAATGATTTTAGTTTTAGGCCCTTTTTGCAATAACCGGGACAACAAATATCTACAGAATTCATTGCTTTGTAGCTTAAGTTTAAGAACTCCTTTTGGACCAATAATATCTGCTGAATTTATTGAGACTTTAATCTCTTTAGAGTATGTTAGTTTGGACTGTTGTGTTTGATTTGATATTATCATTGCTCATATTCTCAGGCATTTCATTGCCGCCGGGGAAAAGCATACCTGTTCAATAGTGCGTAAGTCGCAGATGGCTTTTTTTAATATCGAATTTTGTTTACACTTCGACTATTGAAGCTAAGAAGGCTTTATGGTGCTTGATTTTACTATGTCTTGTTCAATATATTTTCTCAAATTTTGAATTTCATTTACACTGAGAGTAATGAGGCTTAGAAGTTTTATACAATGCTTGCTTTTGTTATTCCTGTGCTCAACAATTGTTTTTTGTATGACTTAGTTGCCGGGGTTTAGTTTTTCCACAAGCAGCATCCCGACATTTTGATATGGAGTTAATTATATAAAATTACCCTTGCAGTTTAGGGCCTAATTGGTTGAGCTGATTTAAAGTGAGTTGGTAGCTGGTGGCTGATAACTGAAAGCTACTAATCCAATTTATCATAACCAATTAGTTAACTGATAGCTAGTAGCTCATAGTAAATTAGTGTTATGTAAAATAATATGTTAGTTTATAAAACAAAATATTTATTACAATATAAAAGGATAAAAATGAGTTTTTTTCCCAATAAGCTAGAAGCTTATTAGAAAAAGCAATAATTTGTAGTCTTCTCTAAATAGGAGCTTATTAGGTCAAATAAGCTATCAGGAGCTTACTGGGAGTTCTTACCACAGTCTAAAGGAGGGAGTAACCTATAAGCTCCTCCAAAAAGCTCAACCAAGTAGGGCCTTTAATAAACAAATATCCCTAGCCATTTTTCAAAATTACATATATCCCCTTGACATTTGTTTCTATTTTAAATTGGGCTCTTAAATGCAAACCTCGGGTGATGTTTGTAAGGGCGTATTTGTAATTTTGAAAGATAATGGTGTTTCTATAATTAGGTCAAAACTCAAGAGTTGTTTTTTTATTTTTAAATAATTATCCCTTTTAATGATATATATGACAAAGTTCCCTTCTGGATCACGTGATTGATTCTTGTTCTTTGCTATATTTGCTCTTCAGAGTTAACATCACAACCGGACCGCATGAGGAGAGGATGATGCTTTCTGGAATGCATACTGTGGCCGATATATTTTGCTGCTGTTGCGGGCAAATAGTTGGCTGGAAATACGTACACTCTCGAACCACACGCTATCATTTTTTTCAGTTGGATATATTTTGCTGCTGCTTCGGAGTTTTGAATTGATCCAGTTGTCCATCTACCCTTTTGCAGGAGGCTGCTCACGAAATGAGCCAGAAATATAAAGAAGGGAAATTTGTTCTGGAACGGTATTTTAACTATTTTTCTACTGCAATCGTTTTGCAGTGTTTTTTTTTTTTTTGAAATTTGTTCTGGAACGGTATTTTAACTATTTTTCTATTGCAATCGTTTTGTAGTGTTGTTTTTTTTAGGGGTGGTGGTGGGGATTTGTGGCTTTCGTTTTCATATTTGACATTGTTGTGCATAAAATGGTTTGTGAAACAGAGGGAGGATAATGGATGGCATTGACTCGGAGTTCTATATTGAGACTCGCCCGAGTAGCAGTGATGCTGATGATGCATAGATTTAGTTTATCGTCGTCTTGTACTTGTAGAAATGTAATAAATGTTTTTTTAAGCTGCTTCCTGTAATTATGAGAATGTATGAAGCTGCTGTAGAAGCTGTTGTTCTTCTTAGATATCATGTGCTTAATATTAAGGATAGTGGATGTTGTTTTCAGGCACTGTATCAGAGAGAGAGAGAGAGAGAGAGAGAGAGGCTCTCAAAAAGTAGTACAAATACAATAAGATCAATCTGTTTGGCACATGAGAATGTAATACCAAGAGAGTGTTTGCAAACACTTTTTTCTTTTTAAATTGATTTATTGCTAGGAATTGTATGGTAAGGGTCTACCGGCCTCTCGTGGCCCCATAGTCCTGTGTCACAAAATGATGTGGCACGGTGTTATTGATTATAAAGGTGGTTATTTGTTCGCTAGGTTGCTGAGCCTAGGTCTCATCTTTGCAGTGTCATGTTGAACTCGGCATCTCATTAGCTAGCCAAATAAGTGTGTTTGGCATGCAAGTGAGATGCAAGCTGCATCGTACCCTTCATATCCCGCATTACATTTTATGGTCTAAAGAATCGATTTTCTACCAGAATCAATCATGCTGACATTGTAACGTCAAGATCAGCGGGAACATTCGCCAGAGCGAGCTCGAAATGGGCATTTTCGGCTTTAGTTTAGGAGTCGGAGTTTCAGGCTCGGCAAAGCGCAAAGGATAACTACGATTGTGTGGCAGGCCTTAACGTCGAACACAACAAATTCATCTGCAAATCAGATGCAATTCGGGTAGATCTGTCAAAATTTTCTTCTTCCCTGGAGTAGATCTGTCAAAATTTCCCTTGGGGCGAAGAATAAATTAGGTTTTATCGATGGTACAGTCAATATCTCAATTAAATTATGCTTCTTGTGATCAACG
This sequence comes from Phtheirospermum japonicum, assembly GCA_014905375.1. Taxonomy (NCBI): domain Eukaryota; kingdom Viridiplantae; phylum Streptophyta; class Magnoliopsida; order Lamiales; family Orobanchaceae; genus Phtheirospermum; species Phtheirospermum japonicum. The sequence goes on from BMAC01000010.1 coordinate 3,356,964, forward strand.
GAGGAAAGTGGATTATATGGTTACTTCATGGTTACTGAATTCGATTTCCAAAGATATTGTGGAGGCCTTTTAATATGATGATTCTACTAAAGAGTTATGGGTTGATCGTTGTGAACGATTTTGGAAAGCAATGGATCGTTATTGTTTCAATTAGAAAAGAAGATAGCGACTCTATCTTGGAAAACAACTCAGTCGTAATTTATTTTACCAAAATGAAGAAGTTATAGTATGAATACTTAGTTTTAATTCCAATTTCGACTTTCACGTGTAGATTTTGAAAAGGATTACAAGATATAGAACAAAACAGGCAATTAATGCAATTAATGATTGCCTTAAATCACAGCTACGAACAAGTCAGATTCTTTTGTTTGATCCATTAACAACACTCAACAAAGCATACTCTATGGTGTTGAGAGTTGAGAAACAGAGAAGCTTACAAATCTCAAGCATCGAGTCACAAGATAACTCTGTCATTCTTTCTAGATTTGGGAACAAATGCAAGAATTCTGGAAACACAAGCAGATTTGGTCAAGAACAAGCTACTGGCCTACAAACTAGAAATATAAATTATGGGAAAAATAATTCCTGGAATTCAAATTCAGGAAATTGAAGACTAAACACAAGAAGGAGCAAAGAAGAAAAGGCGCAACTTATTTGTGATCATTATAGAGGATCAGGTCATGACATCTCAGAATGCTTCAAATTGCATGGATTTCCAGATTGGTACAAGGAACTTAAAGAGCGGAGAGCTAAGAATGTTGTAAACATGGTGAATAAAAGTGATGCTCATGGATCAAGGAATGATGCATATACTCAAAACTTCAAGATAGATCAGCTAGATATAGCCACCTTGATTCAATAGGAAGTAACAAAATATTTTTCTGGAAAATCAACCACAATAATCACAGTACAGGAAAAGACTGTGAACTTTGAAGATTGTGAAGGTGATCCTATTCTACACTATGCTTTATCTACACATGAAGCAGTTAGACAAGGCAGTTGGTTCACTGATACTGGAGCAAGCAAACACAAGTGTAATGAGAAGAGAATGATGACTGGACTTGTAGCTATCTCCTCACCACTAGCAGTTTTCTACCTGATGGATCACAGAAGTCAGTCACACATGTCGGTCAAATGCACATAAATGATCATTTTATCTTATCAGAGGTCTTATTTGTACCATCTTTCAAGTACACTTTACTCTCAGTGGCTCAAATTGCAGCACAATCAAGAATAAAGAGCAATTTCTACTCTGGTCATTGCAAACTACAAGATCTACAAAGTAATAAGACTTTGGCCATAGGAAAGCTAGTTGGAATACTCTATGTGCTATTCCTATGAGCCACACTCTGATATGTCCTTCTTTTACTCATATAGCTCCTTGATAAGGCCTGACTCATCATTTGGCGCCTAAAACAAAAGATTAGGGCATATCTCACTTCATACTTTGCAACATCTGCCTCTTCTAAAATACTTACGTACTCTTGATCTCAAGAGTCAGAATGATCTTTATGATGTGTGTCACATCTCCAAACAGAGCAGATTACTTTTTCCATCCAATAGTAATCAAACTGCATATTTGTTTGAACTGGTTCACATTGACAAATCCGGTCCTTATAACCATTTTCCAGTCATTAACACACCTTAAATGCTAACATTGGTGGATGATTTAGTATAGTTATTTGGGTTTGCATGATGAGCCATAAGTCTAACACAACTTCATTTCTCATAAATCTCATTATGATGGCTCCTGCTCAGTTTGGCAGAGTTATCAAGGGAATCAAATTTGATAATGGAACTGAGTTTGTGGGTGATGAGTGTCAAGATTTGCTACATTCATATGGAATTCTACACCAAACTATTCGTGTTTATACACCACAACAAAATGGTGTAGTGGAGAGAAAACGTAGATACCTCTTTGATGTTGCTAGGGCATTAATATTTGAATCAAATATTCCATAAAAATTATGGCCCTATTCAATAATTACAACTAATTATATCATCAACATTCACACAAGATGAAGTTTACAACTAGAGCCAGCAAATGTGCGATGGTTCCCTATGTAACTAGACAGAAAGGATACATATTTTATGACATATATGCTCATTCAATTTTCACATAAAGAAAAGTTTTATTTTCTGAGCATATCTTTTCATACAAATACTCCTACTCATCTTCCACTGGTATTCCTATGGCCTCTATTAATCTCACTGATCCTCTAAGTGATTCTAATCCAGTTGTGGATTTTACTAACTCTATTGAAGGAAGAAGAAGTTCTAGAACTAGAAATGCTCCGGCCTGGCATTTTGACTATGTCATGAGCTGTCATACTACACAAACATATCCAGCAGATATATGTGATATACAAGCTGGAGATGCTTATCTCTATTTTCTTATAAATCATCTCCTTTGTTTGCATCTTCCTACTTAGGTTTTTTGGCTAATATGAATTCCTTTACAGAACAGACATCATTACATAGGCATGCAACTCTCATGATTGGGTTGATGCAATGAATAAGGAACGGCATGCCCTAGAAGATAATCAAATATGGGAGTTAACCAAATTACTTACTTGAAAGAAGACTATTGGCTGCAAATAGGTATATAAGGTGAAACTGAATCTTGATGGTTCAGTGGAGAGATACAAGGCTAGATTAGTGGCAAAGTGATTCACCAGATGCAGAGAGTAGATTTTCTTGACAGTTTCTCACCTGTTGCTAAGTTGGTTACGGTGAGGATTATCATTGCATTGGCTACTTCTAAATTCTAGCCACTTTGTCAACTAGACATGAATAATGCCTTCTTGCATGGCTGCCTGCATGAGGAAGTTTACATGGATCCCCAATTAAGCAACACCTGGACATCTTTTACAGACTTTAGAGAAGGCTCTATGGGCTTAAACAAGCCTATAGATAATGGAATAATGAGTTATGTGATAAGCTTGTGGCTTATGGATTTGTTCAATCTAGACATGTTCATCAAGAATGATGTGGATTCTCTTTTGGCTCTACTAATATATGCGGATGATGTCCTGGTCACTGACAATGTCTAGGCAGATATTGAGGCTCTCAAAAAGTATTTGGACAGATTGTTCAGAATTAAAGATTTGGGTTCAGCTAAATAATTTTTAGAAATTGAAATAGTCAGAGGTCCACAGGGTACTTATTTGAACCAGAGAATATATGTCTTGGACATTTTTATGGATAATGGGCTTACTGGCTGCAAACTTGAGTCAGTTCCTCTAACTATTGGCTCTAAGCTCACTACAAGTGCGAGCACACCTTTTCATGATCCATCTAAATATAAAAGACTGATTGATAGATTGTTATATCTCAATTTTACTAGGCCTGACATCACTTATTCACTCCAACAACTCAGTCAATTCGTTAGTTCACCCTTCCTCGTCTCATTGGGAAGTTGCTCTTCATTTAGTGCGCTATCTCAAGAATGAGAAATTTTCATTTTTGGTTCACTATGTTGGCCACATTCCAAAAAAGGTACGTGATGTTGGCCATTATCAAACATGTCTGCTAAGTTGGCCAATTCATAAAAAAGGTCCAAAAAAGTCCGATCGGACTTTTTTGCTGACGTGGTGATTCAAGCTTTTGTGTGTGCTTACTTATAAATATTTGTCAGAAATTCAATAGCTTGCCCGCAAGAGAACGGGATCGCGTGTAGGTTGGAAAAGTTAACTCGAGTCGTCTCTCGAGAAACATGTAATCGGAATCTCGAATAGTTTGTTCAATCACAAGTAACTTATACAAATGGGGGTGGGGGGTTGATTATTTTGATTATCTAAGAACTTGAAATGCATGAACATTAATTAAAGTTATGTAATTCTAACTAAGTAACTCACTAAAAACATGTAAATTCAAACTAAGAAAATAATCTACGTGTTCAAATAAAATCAACTAGCGTAATCAAAAAACAATTATCTAAATCGTAAAGTAAACGGGAAGAATTATCTATGCACGGATAATAACCAAACATTAATCAAACTAAATGAAAGATCACGAATCCGAATACCAAAAGTAGCTAGGGTTTGAAGCATGAAAAGATTCAAGAACAATAATTGAAAAGATACTACTTAATCGCATAAATTAAACTAAGAAAGCAATTAAAAAGTTTAGAGAACTTATTTAAACTAATAAATTGCAGTAATTCTCCAACTAATCCGGAGAGATTGCGTAGATCTTGGCCGAAGAACGAGTCACGAATTAACGGGTGGAACTTGGAACTTGTGACTCCTGAATCTCCGATCTTGATCTTCTGTGTTGATATGGGATGTAACGGTGTGTTGTTTTCAAGCCAAAAAATCTTAAGTAGGGTTATAGTGGTATCTCGTGTCTGTTGGGACGGACTTGGAGAAGGGTTGTTATAGTTTTCTCTTGTCTTGGAGCATAAGAAACCCTAAAAATCCGTTTTTGGGCAGTCACGTCGACCGACGCGAATAGGGGCTCGGCGTCGACGCTTCCGGTACGCTCGCGTCGACTGGGCAGAGCCATCGATCGACGCGGTCATAGATCGACGCTACAGAGAGTTACGTCTACTTGGGCGTCGACAGACGCACCCATGGATCGACGCTTCAGAGAGTTACGTCGACTTAGCGTCGACATAGTGTCGACCGTCGTGGGCAGAATCGCGTCGATGTAGCGTCGACGCTTGCGTCGACCGACGCAACTTCGGTGCTCGTCTCATTTTCTCGATCTTTCTGCTGCTCTTTCGCTGGAAAGCTCGTTCTCGAATCTCGAACATCAAACTTTATCTATTTACGCGCTGAACTCTTCCGGTTACCTAGCTTTAAGGTGAAAACAACGAATAATCACCTAATCTCATCAATTACGATCAAAATACGGTAAAATAAGTTGGAAGTATAAAATACGGAATTAAGTTTAAACTATCCAACTTATACCAAAAACAATAAGAAAAAATAACTAAAATACTAATAAAAATAAGGACAAATATGTGCTGATCACGTGGCGTGATTCAATACTTTCTTATCATTTTTTAATTTTAAATATTAAATTGAAAATAAAAAAACTGGGAAATTTTTTATTTTGTTCCATTATATTGGCCACATTTCAGAAAAGATACATTACATTGGCCATCATCAAATCATATCTGCTAACTTAACCAATTCATTAAAAAAGGTCCAAAAAAGTTTTGACCGAATTTTTTTTTTGATGTGGCATGATTCTATATTATTTTATTATTTTTATTTTATTTAAATATTATATTGATGACAAAAACCTATTTTTCCTTCATTTTCTTTTCTTTTAATCAAATTAATAAAATCTTAATTAATAACAAATAAAAAAAATCAGTGATAAATATATAAATATAAAATAAATCTTCAAAAATTATAAAATTAATATAATAATTTATATAATTTTTATATTACTAGAATTTTAATTAATACAGAATTAATAAACTCGAAGATAAATATAAGAATATAAAATGAATCTTAAAAAATAATAAAACATATATAAAAATATATATGAGAAAATCTATTATAAATAAATTTTGAAATTTCTATATTTAATATATAGTTTTTAATATTTATATTATATTTTTATATTTATAAATAATTTATATTAATTCTTATTGATTATAATTTTATTAATTAGATTGATGGAAAGAGAAAAGAAAAACAGAAAAAGAAAAAGGAGAGCAAAACACATTTTTATCTTTAATTTAATTTTTATAATATAATAAATATAGAATAATACCACGTTAGAAAAAAAATCCGATCAACTTTTTTAGACATTTTTTATGAATTGGTTAACTTAGCAGATATGATTTGATGATGATCAATTTAACGTACCTTTTCTGGAATGTGGCAAATATAATGGACCAAAATGAAAATCTTCCCAGTTTTTTATTTTTAATTTAATATTTAAAATTTAAAAAAAATGATAAGAAAGTATTGAATCACGCCACGTCAGAAAAAAAGCCCGATCGGGCTTTTTTTGGACCTTTTTTGATGAATTGGCCAACTTAGCAGACGTTGTTTAATATTGGCCAACAACATGTACCTTTTTTGGAATGTGGCCAATATAAAAGACCAAAAATGAAAATTTCCCTCTCAAGAATAGTCCATCTCAAGGTCTTTTTCATCTTGCTCCATCTCCCTACAATCTGACGGTTTACAGTGATGTAGATTGGGGTTCAATGCCAGACACTAGGAGATCACTACTGGTTACTGCATCTTCTTGGGTAACACGTTTGTTTCTTGGAAAAAAATAAATTTTCTAGGTCTACAGCTGAGGCTGAATACCGATCTCTTGGTTCTTTAGTGTGCAAGCTTCTTCTTCTTCTTCTTCTTCTGGTTGTTGTTGTTGTTGTTGTTATTGTTATTATTATCCCTACTCCTATTCCTCTTTGGTGTGACAACTTTCTGGATATTCACATCCTCAAAAATCCAGCTTTTCATGAATGTACCGAGTACCTTGATATTAATTGTCACCTGGTTCGTGATCACTTCAAAAATGGCTTTCTGACATCACACTTTGTCAATCCTTCTCTTCAGCTAGTAGACTTTTTTTTAAGGCTCTCCCTGGACACCAGCTCCATTTTCTTTTGGCCAAGATGGGTGTTGTTGATCACCACAATCCATCTTGAGGAGTGTGTGTTGAATTGATGAGCTGGCGCTAACTCAGCAACTCATTAGTTAGCTAATTAGCTAGCCATATAAGTGTGTTAGGCATGAATGTGAGATGCATACTGCATTGTACCCTTCATAATCTGCTTTACATTTTCTATAAATAGGATCCTATAATCATTTTCCCAGTGAATGAATACAGAAGAAAACTTGAGCTTCATATTACAAAAAATGGCATTTTATGCATTTCTACACATCAAATTATGATACTAAGCAGTCCAGAAATCAACATAATCTTATTGGATTTACTGTAGTATATGCAAATATATTAAAAGCGAGTGTTTGCAAATAACATCTAAACAAGTTGAATAAAGTGAAAGTGTTTGAAACAAACAAACAAACTAGTTATGGATATATTAATGATATAAGCATTTAGCAGATAGAATAATTCTGGATTAAGAAAAATTATTTTTTACAATCAGTAATATAGATATTTTTGTGCTTTGCAACCTTTGTTGGTTATAACCCGTACTACATGGGATTTGTTAACTACAATCTACGACTCATTTGTCATCCAAAAAATCACCGGGCTCACGCGCGTGTAACACATGCACCATTTTGGTGACTTTTTAACGGAAAATGAGACGTAAGTTGCAAATAATAAATCATATATAATATGAATTGTTATTTGTAACAAAAAGTACTTTTTGTTGCAAAGTGTAAACCCGTTTAGTACAGGTTGCAAATAATTATTTTACCAAATTTATATTATATATTATTATGGTTTATTAATCTTCATATTTTTCAAATAAGTATTTATAATTTACTTATAAGTTATTATAATTTGTTTTTTTTTCATATTTTAAGCATTAATTTTTATCATTTTATAATAATTATATTAATTCTTATGTGTTATTTTTCTTATTGTAAATAATAATTTAGAATATTTTCATAATTTCTTTATATTTTTACATAGTTTCCATGTTATGTATATGTTTTATGATTTTTTTAATTTTTTGATTTATTAAATAATTATTCATAATCTAATTTTATCTCTCTCTCTCTCTCTCTCTCTCTCTCTATATATATATATATATATATATATATATATATATATATATATATATATATCTTTATTAATAGTTATTCAATATTATTTTAAAATATTTATTATTATTATTATTCTTATTTGATATTTTAGATTTTAAAATGATTAATTAGAACTTATTATAGATTTTTTTTTTTTGTTATTAAACATATTGATGTGGTATTTCTAAAATAAAAATAATACAATATATTATTTTCAAAGAATAATATAGAAAATCACAATAAAGATTGTTTTAAAATTAAAATAAGGTTACCATAAATTTATTCTCTTAATTTGAGAAAATAATTCTTTGCAACCTGAACTATATAAGTTTTATACTTTGAACCTAAAATATTTTTTGTTGTAAATAATAATTCGTACTATACATGATTTTTTATTTGTAATCGCCGTTTAATATTCCGTAAAGAAATTCATAAAATGGCATGTGCGTTACACGCCCGTGAGCTCGGTGACTTTTTGAATCGAAAATGAGCCAAAGGTTGCATTCAACAAATCCCATGTAGTACAAATTACAGCAGGCCAAAAAAAATATTATATTGCAAAGCGTAAAAACATATATAGTACACGTTGCAAAAAATAATTTTTCCTTTGGATTACAATCAAAATTGTTATGTAAAAAAGATACCGAAAATGCATTTCCAAAGTCATAAGTACGGAGTACCACATATCTAAAAAATGTTACTATTTGGAAAATATACTTGTTTATTTTGTCTGTAATATATTTGAAAATTATCTTATGTGTATATTGATTGTAATATTCTTTCCTTTCTCTTATGTATCAGTGTTGTATAAATACCCTTCATAAGATTAATGAAATTATTTCATTCCTTCAATTTGCATATGGTATCGAACAAGTAAAAGAAAATCTTAATCCTCTTTCTTTCTACCTCCTTTCCATTCACGACCACCCTGCTCACCCCTCTCAACCATCCCTTACGTCTTTTCTTACGACAACGACTCATCTTCCCAGCGATCATTGCCATAAATGTCGCCACCCAAACCCCCATCAAACTCAGGCTAACGAATTATATATTCCACCTAGCAATTTCAATTTTAAACCGCGTTAATCGGTTACGATTTAATTGGTTATGTAGATGGCTCCACCAAATGTCCGCCGCCTGTACTTACAACAAGTGGAAAATCCGAACCAAATCCTGCCTTTGTTCATTGGACTCGCCAGGACCAGCTACTTTTGAATGCTATTACCGGATCTCTCTCCCCCTATTAATATCATTCATCATCTAGACAAAGACATCGGCGCATGCATGTAATACTCTCTACAATACCTATGCGAAACCTTCGCGTGGATGAATCATGGCCCTCAAATAGCGCCTTCACAATCCGGTCAATGGTACCCTCTCTATTATGATATTCCTATATGATATAAAACCCACCATTGATGAAATTGCATTAATGGACACCAGTGTTGAATCTGAAGACCTGGTAATCAAGATCTTGAATGGCCCTGATAAAAACAACAAGAAATTGGCGAATGCGATTCATGCTCGGGAGTCCTCTATCTCCTTTGATGAGCTACATGAGAAATTGCTTAACTGTGAAGCCCAACTCTCACTGGCAGCCACCCCGGTGCCTGCTTCTTAGCCTGCTACGGCCTTCGCCGTCCACCACGGCCACCAGTCATCCCATCCCCCTCTTCTTCCGACATCGTCCTGTGGTCAACCCTCGTTTTAGCCGTGTGGCTCGCCCTCAAGTCGTTATTTCATCGGACAATAGTTTTGCTCATCTCATTCTGGTAAAAATGGCTCCAGGACTTACAAAGGGATGTTCCAGCTATGCCGTATCACGATCCACTTGCCAAACAATGCCCCTCCTTCCAACATGTGCCCTGGACTCCAACCTTATCTCACAACCCCTGCGGCATGCTTACACTCGACAGACCACGCGGCTACTTACAAACCTGGATTGCCATATGTGGGTGATTGGCTTCTTGATTTGGGTGCGTCGCACCACATAAAAATGGACTTGGTGAATTTTCCCCTCCATTTAGAATTTTAAAAACAGATGTGTATTATGTAACATGTTATACCTAGCATAATACGTCGATACGGATAATATGACATCTTTGACTCTAACGTACATGGTTCTAAGATCGAGCATGGGCCATAAAGACTCTGGCCTAACAGTGGAAATCTGGGACCAAGCCCAAATATACAATAAGTCCATCGGACCATCAATTGACTTCTTCTCAAGATTTACCGCATTACACAACTCACGATACATACACTAACACAACACTACCTCAACTAATACTTGAGGCTGTCTTATCATACCTGGAATGATGTAGGTATAATATGGACACAAAGTTGTTAGTTGTACCGGGCACCAACATATAACCAAGTAACAACAATGAAATATCACGTGTGTACATCACAACCTCATCTTGTGGCTTATCATCATTTGGTTGGTGGATTCTAAGATGTTCACACAATGTCATGAGAGATAGATGAGTCTCACCCTTCATGTACTCACCATAATGAATCTGTAAACCTATGTAATGTGAAATATATTCAGCCCAGCACATCTTGAAATGTTGAACATCATCTCCTATCATTGGGGCACTTTCGATCAGAAAACCCCAAATTATGGCAACAACCTGTAGTGTGATTGACACATCTCCTATGGAAAAATGAAAAGTACATGTCTCACGCTGCCATCTCTCAACCAATATTGTTATTAGATGGTTGTCTAGTCTGCAAATCGGTCCACAATGTGCGATCCCATAGCATCACCAATGATTTAGTACATATAGAACTCGAGGATGTAAATACTTATTCTTATCACCAAAATCCCAAAAGATATAAGATGTTGCACACTTAACCATAAGAACCCCATCAAACTAAGCACGTGCAACATCGTTCAAACGATGTAAATACTACTGAGTCAAAATAGGACCATGATTTGGCGATGCCATTTGTAAGATAAATACATATAATCGATCAAAACCAATACCAGTTAAAAAGTTGCACGAGATAAACACTTTATTGACAACAAAATATGCAATCAAGAAAATATTATTTCCCAAAGATAAGTATTACTTAATGAATTCATATGGCAATCGTCACTACTAAATAAAGCAATGTGAATTACAACATCAAGTAGTGTCAAATGACTGTTGGCAGAAAGCAAAGTGAATTACAATTTCATACTAGAATCTACATTATAAATACTAATATGGAATAATTATCGTGTTATCTAGCATCAATGCCTCGAAATCGAACATCCATCGTGTTGTGATGTGTTGGCCACCTCTTGCACACGATATTGTTGTCTGGTGCATATTTGTAGTTGGTCCATTTTATTGTGGATCCTATTGCTCCCGAGTCGTCCAAAAGTTCTAGGCCTCCTAGTGTCTGGATCATAAATCAATTCAAAACTTGTTTCATTCCAGTCCTCCGTGCCAGGAAACGACTTAAAAGACCTTGCAGAGTATGTACACAGGTACACAACAGTGCTATAGTAATCTCGCACGTAAGTTATAGGATCCACTCTAAAATTGATGCATACTTGAATTGCATGAGAGCACGACATACCGCTACACAAACATCTACAACAGGAACATTCTGCACTCGACAATGACACATGAAAGTTTCAAGAATGAACTAATCTATCAACCCGTGTGAAAACTGGGATGTTTGCTATTTGTGTCACCCAATTATATCATGTAACGTGGTAAGATGTACCGACATGCTATCTTTTTTTGAACTTACTATATATTTTATCAGGCCACAATTGTTGTCTCTGCTCTACTCCTATCGCATCTTCCAAGCGTGTATAAAAAATTTGTGTGCTTCGGGCAAATGTGATTCAAACGTGAGTAGTTATTGGAAGCCGTCTAGCACGTTTCATTACTCCTTTGATGCACTCAGACATGTTATTCATAAGTATCCCACATGGTATGTCATGATCGTGGCTTAATGTCCACTTACTCTTATTAATGTCATCCAAGTATGCAGGTGCTTCTAGATCCTAGAGTTTAACCTGCTCCATTATTTTATGAAAGACCAAAACTTGGGGATCTGATCCAACTTTATAACACATATTCTTCAGTTTTACGGACTTGAAATATGTATTGAAGTTATAAGAAACGTGTCATAAACAAAAACGGATGTCTCCAACAGGTGGCATGAACGCCTGAACTTGTTGAACTGCACCAAGTAGTCCAACATTTCGGTTAGATATAAGACAAATCCCTTCTATATCGTGAACATATGTTTTGCAACCATGTGAAGGAACCAATGGCATGAGTTATAACTATGTGAATCAACAACTGCATAAACTAATATAATGACTTGTTGGTTTGCATCAATTGCACATGCCATCAACAGCGTGTGCTTGTACCTTCTGACAAAAAAGTTTAATCTAGAATGATAACTTTGCGACAATGTCAAAAAGTCATGATACATGGTCTTGCCCAAAACAAAAATCTTAATATATGCACACCAGGTACTCTTGAAGATTTGTGTAGCCACTCGACCATTATCCCTGGGTTGTACGTCTACATCCATGTATTTTGGTAAATATTGAGCCAAGCTCTCCCACATCCCATACACATTTTCATGAGTTCGTCGCAAACCTTTCCATGTCTTTTGATACGAAACTTTATAATCATATTCTTGTTCCACAGCAAACACAGTACATGCATGGAGCCGTATATCAAATCTCTCTCGACCGAAGGGGTAATGAGCATAACAATCATATTTTTACACAAATTGGGTTGATCATTGCATGTACGAGATAAAAGACATTTGTACACATGACCCAATTTGGTGGTTTCCTAAACATCCTTTCATTTATGATAACTAGCGCGGAGATACCATTCACATTGAGGTGAGTGGTTACTTGATAAACTCGGAATATCTAGACTATTCTCACTAAATGGTTTAATAATATAAACAATTTTCCAAAGTTTTGGGTTGATCAAATCTACTCTATATGTACACTTGGCAACACGCACAGAGTAATCTTTAACAAGCCACATCATGTGTTTTTTTTTTTATCTTTGAATATCATGCCTTTTTTCAACACTCTGTCCTCTTTGTCGTAGTGGTAGTCATGTTGAAGGACCCCAATAGAATAAGTAGGGATAACTTCGTAACCAAAATAAAAAAGGTATGTTCTTGTAAAGTCCCGATCTTCAATCCACTCGTTGATGGGTAGTAGGGCCGCATTCAACCACGATAGGTTCAACATGATATTCATCAGGTAAACTACCGCCCAACTGAAAGAACTTCTTGTTTTTTTAATTTCCAACATCAAATTCTCCTACGCACTGTTCTGAATCGGTAGGACATCAACATCGTCGAGTCCATAAATGTAACACTAAGATTTATTAGTGAGTTATCAATTGCAACTTTACTTGAGTGTTTGGGGCGTTGCAACAAAAGTAGAACGTGACAAACAGTGATCAAGAGAGATGTACTTTCACAACTCTGACGAAAAAGGGTCAAGACATGATAGAGGAAAACTACATGAGGGTGAGAAGTATTTAAATTTATTATTTTATTACATATGATGTGAAAATGTATTCTAAAGTATGTTGTGACCAAAATATCGGTGGACAAAGTGAATGATAATATATATATAAGGTATCGATCGGACAATCAAGTTTCGTGGTTGATTTGCAAAAGAAGGTTTGTACGTGCAATAGGTTCCAAATAGATGAAATCCCATTCCCACATGCTTTAAGTGTGTTAAGGTCCGAAATAAAGATTTGACTCCATATTGTTCGAGATACAATTATAAAGAAACTATGGTAGCCACGTATGAGGAGTCAGTTTATCCCATTGGAATTAAAATTATGTGGACAAGTAAAGTTAACTTTAAAGAAGAAGTCGTTCTCCCACCAAAAGAAAGAGTAAGATCAGGAGGTAGGATCTAAATTGGGATAATCAACATTGGTTGTTCCACCCTCATCATCTCGTAGCAGTGATGCATACATGTCATAATCACTGTCGAAAAAAATATTCGCCATATGTTGTGATGACTTCTAAAATACATATTAAACAAGAATTATAAGAATAGAGATGTTTAAATAATTAACAGATTTTTCACATAATTAACAATTTTTTCACAAACAAATAAATTCAATATCTTAAATAAATTACAAATAAGTTAAATTTCACACATAATTAAAAATAAATTCACAAACAAATCAGTTCAATATTCATAAATAATTAACAAGTAAAATGAAATTCACAAATAATAAACAACACTTACATCAGCAACAAATAATTATTTAAAAATAATTAAATAAAGACTTACACAAATAATTTATTTCATAAAATAAATAAAGATTTTAGTGTTAGTAATTATCTTTGTCTGCCGTCTACAACCTTGCCGTGCCTTGCACCCGGTATTTTTTTTTCCTTTTTTTTTTTTTTTGCTAAAATGTGTTGTGTCCCAAAACAGAAAGAAATGGAGAAAAAGAAAAGGGGGCGTTCTATTTAAGGTTTAGTACCCTGTCCCTAATTTTTATTATTTTATAAATTCAACCCAGGACGTTGGTGGCAACAACGTTTCAATATGAATTTTTATTTTTTTTTCAGTTTACCTCAAAAAAATTTTGCACAAAATATCCAAAACGAAATTGTCAACCGTATCTCGTTTCCAAATTTCTTTTTTAATTAATGAGATGCATTTGATAATAATGTCCATATATATATTTTTTTCACAAACTTGTATTATTTTATCAATTTATATTAAAATATATATTATTTATTTAATTTTAGCAGCCTAAACGACAATTAAAACTTATATATATATATATATATATATATATATATATATATATACTAGTTTAACACCCGTGTATTACACGGGATTTATAAAAAAATAAATATAAAAAATAATTGTGGAAATTACAAAATTTTAAATTTAAAATAAAAAATTGAAAGGATGTGTTCTTAACCCGTGCCTTGTTCAATTTATTAATTATTATAATTATTAATTTAATATTATATATTTTAATATTTAGTTTAAATTCATTAATAATTATATTTACATACTTATAAAAATTCAAAAGATGTCACGTTTTAAACCCATCTCTAGTCTATATTAATTAATTATTATTTACTCATTTTATATTTTTATGTTTAGATTAATTTTATTAATAATTATAGTTACATACTTTGAAAAATTCAAAACGTGTCACACTCTCAAGCCTTCTCGCACTGTGGCATTGTCTAATAAATATTAATTAACTATTATTATATAATTTTATTTTTTTATATTTAGATTGAATTCATTACAGTTACATACTCCAATTATTGCAAACATATCATAATCTACCTATATAGAATGTTTAAAATTTCAAACATAAATTATTTCAATTTTTATTATAAATATAATTTATTTAATTATTTTCATGAATAAGTTTTTTTATAATTAAACTTATTTCATATGTAATTTATCTTTTAATTAAAATAATTAATTTAGATTTTTTCCTACTAATTATATATGACTTATTTATATTTTTATATTAGGAGTATAAAAGAAAATTGTTGAATTAGACAAAATATAATAAAAGAAAACTATTAAGTTAGGCTAAATATATTAAAAAGAATATATTAAATTAGGCAAGATACAATGAAAGCAAAATATTAAATTAAATATATATTAGGCTCGGATGACATAAGCAACCGAAGCACCAAGATTTTTTATTATCCAAGCAAAGCATACGAAACAAACACATAGATTATGAGAATTGTATTAATATATACTTGTTTAACATCGTGTGTTACACGAGACTTATCAAAAGTTAAATATAAAAAATATTTGTGATAATTACTAAATCTTAAATCTAAAACAAAAAACTAAAATAATTTATTCTCAACCCGTGCCTTGTACATGTCTAATCTATTTATTAGTTATTATTAATATTAAATAATTTTGTATTTTATATTTAAATTAAATTCATTAATAATCTTATTTAAATACTTACAAGAATTCAAAATGCGTCACGTTCTAAACCCGTGTCTAATATCTATTTTATTAATTATTATTATTATTAAATCATTTTATATATTAATGTTCAGAATAAATTCGTTAAAAATTATTAGTTGCATATTTCGAGATATTCAAAATATGCCATACTATCAACCCGTATCGCATTGTACTGCTGTCTAATCAATGTTTATTAATTATTAGTATATAATTTAATATTTTATATGTTTAGATTGAATACATTGTTAATATTTAGTTACATACTTATATTATTGTAAATAACTCATATTTTACCTATATAGAATATTTGAAACTCCAAAAATAAAATTATTTAAATTTAATTATCAACAAAATTTATTTAATTATTTTTATAATAATTTTTTTAATTAAAATTATTTCATATGTGAATTTTCTTTTAATTAAAATAACTAATTTAGATTTTAATTACTATTTATATATGACTTGTTTATATTTTTATTTAGGAGAATCAAATGAAAGTATTGAATAAGAAAGACTATAATAGAATAATTAAATTAGGTAAGATACAATAAAAAGAAAATTAATAAATTAGGTAAATATTAGGTTACACATAAGCAAACAAAGCACCGAAATGTTTTATTTGACAAACGAAGCATACGAATAAGACACATGGGTTAGGAGGATTTTGYATTAATATATAGGGGTGATATATATATATATATATATATATATATATATATATATATATATATATGGAAATGACTACGGTACCTTCACGGTACCATGCCTCCCACCCACGTGCATTTACAACCATCCATCTTTTAATATTTATTAACTTTAAATTGATCCAACGATTAACAATAGATGAGGAAAGGTGAGGAATGGTACCTTCACGCCACCGTAGAACTTCAATTTATCTAGAATTGCAAACCACTCGAGAGTTCCAAGATTTGAAAGAGAAACAAATTGGGAAATTTGGGGATTGGGATAACTGCGCTCGCAGTCGTCGCCCACCTTTCTTTGCTATCTTTTCCGTGAATTAATTCCTCCTGCTATTTGTAGATGTTAATTTTCTAATAATCACATTCGTTTGTGTAAATTTTGTTTTTCATCTTTTTTTTTTTCTTTTTCTCTATCCTATTAATCCTTTTGCAGGTAGAAAGAGAAACAAAAAGAAGAGATCAACAATGGTAAGCAAGGATTGTTCCTCTAAGCGAAAATCGTCGAAGAGGAAACGCGATAAAATCTCTTCTCAGGTTCCTCTTTCTCTCTCTTCGATGTTTATTTGCTTTTACATTTTTTTCTTTTTTTAATTCGCGTGTGATAGTGTATGGGTGATGTTTGTAACTATAGTGTAATTTCCAGTCGATTTTCAATTACATATATATGAATTTTGATCTGGGCAATTTACATTTTTTTTTAATTTTATCTTTACCCTTTTGTGAAAACCCTAATGTAAAAATTGAATCTTTGGAGCCAAGTAATTGAGTTTCTTATTACATTGAACTTCTGTTGGATGGTTTTTGTCTGCGCTTGGGTTTCTTAACATAGAGCTATGAATTAATTGTATCGTCTCTGGATGAGTTATATTTTTCAGTTATCTTTTTGCAGAAAAAGAGTCGGAGAAAGGAATCGAAAAAGCGTAGTCGAATTCACGATTCGGTACCCTCATACTCGGACGACGAATCATCAAATTCAGAACACACTTCAAAATCAAATCATAAAAGAAGAATAATAATACATAAAAATAAAAAGCCTCGACGTGACTACACGACATCATCTTCATCCAATGATCGGTCTCTGAGTTCAGATTCCGATTCCTCGTCGCGTAAAAAGGCTAGACGTTCACGGCTCAAAATAAAGAAACGGTCTCAAAAAAGACCCAAAAGGCCCAAAGACGACGAAGATGATGAACGTGGGGGGAGAAGGAGAAAAAGAAAAAGATCGGGTAGAGACGATGTTGTTAAACCGAAAAAGAAAAATTCATCAAAGAAAAAGATTAAGAAACATTTGAGCTCTGATTCGGAGAGTTGCTCGATATCCCGAAGTATAAGTGGTACTAGCAATACTGCAGATCGTAAGCTTCGAAGGAGTAAATTAATTTTCGACGACGAAAGAGAAAGGTCGAGAGGTAGAGAATCGTACAAATCTCGTAAATCGCGCAGAATAAGGTCTCCGAGTTGTTCTTCTTGTGATAGAGGTAGCAAACATAGTGTTAGTGATGGGGCATTATCGCCTGTGAATGATAATAATATTAATATTAATATTTCTAGACGGCTGAAATCGGTTATTGCTGTTGTCGATCAACGGTACGATGAAGAGGAAAACAAATTAGATCCCCACAAAGAAGAGATTGTGTACGATCGGAATGATTATCCTTCTCCTAAAAGTCCGGACAGTAATGAAGAAGAAACAAAGATGGAGCTAGATGAACCGGAATTAAAATCTAGAATTAATGATGGTGATCGTCAGTTTAAAGCGGTTGATGTGGATAACTTTGAGAAGGGGAGCAAAGAGATTGAAACGTCTGTTCCTGTTGCTGCTGTAGAAGGTGATGCTCTAGAGTCGATTTTGAGGCAAAAAGCACTAGAAAATCTAAAGAAGTTTAAAGGGAGGATTAGTGATTTGAAAAGGAATAATGAGAGTAATGTGAATAGGTCGTCGTCTGATGTAATAATCGAAAATGTTCGGAGCGAATCGGCCGAGCCTAATTTTCAAGAATTGAATCAGAATAGTGGGCCCTCGCTAGAAAGTGATCTTTCTGGGATAGCGGAGGTTAAAAAGCAATCAGATAGTGATAATGTCGAGAAAGAACCTGAAATGGCTACACAGGCTGTCGAACAATCAACCGAACCTGTGTCAAAAATCAACACTTGCCCGGGAAGTGAAATTACGAATGTGGGCGGTGATTTTATCTCGGAACCATCTTCTACTGGGGCAACAATGACTGGGGAGCAAAGCTTAGAAGGAGGAAATGAAGCTAAGGATGGTTCTCAGTTTGAGCAGAAAACGATGACTGTGATGAGGGGCGGAGAGATGGTACAGGTAATGAATGTTGGATCATGCTTTGGGTTAATTACAAAACTACCCATTTAGTTTAGCCTATTTACAAAAGAAACCAATTTATCTTTCATGTTTCTCTTTTTAGGAATTGTATTTGCTAGGTAAATACAAACCTGAAGGGAGGTATTTGTGATTTTTGAAAGATAACTGGAGTTTTTTGTAATTAGGCTAAACCTTGGGATAGATTTTGTAATTAATTATCCTTGTGATTTCTTACTCAAACTGTATATAGGACCTTTGATTCCTTACGTATACTTTCATGATTTTAAATAATTTTACCAGGTAAGCTATAAGGTTTATATCCCCAAAAAGGCACCGGCTCTCGCCAGGAGGCCACTCAAGCGGTAATGCTATGAGATTTGGATCTTGGCCAACGAATTTTGCTCAGAAAATACTGGCGGCTCCAAATGTGAATCACAGACATTAATTATTTGGACAACTCATTCAATAATTGAACCTGATAATTCTTATGACAATGTTTCGGTGATCTTTATTGGTCAATTTGCACTGCGTTCTCTCTTTTTCAGTTGAAACTTGACCTCGAGGGATACAATTTTAGTTCCTGGAAGTGATTTTTCCTTTCTTTTTTTTGGCTTAATCTGTTGTACTTTTCATTGAACAACTAATCAGCTGTTGGCATCTTTCTGCTATATGAAATGCTTAGCAGATGCTTAAGTTTGGCAAAGTCCATATTAGTGTTATTTTTGTTGGTTCACTTCAACTTCAGCTCTAGAGTCCAGTAAATTTCTAGACTCTTCTGATTTTGCAATTTTCTGTGTCTGACTTTCAACTTTATTATTCTGCATTTGACACCTATTACAGTCCGGGCATGTAATGAAAATTACTACTTATAGTCATCAAAGTACGTCTGCCTTTTTGAGTTATGCTTCTTTCGGAAAGGCTAGCAAGAATGATTTGGATTGAATGTCCATGGATGAAACAATGTTGATCCTTTAATTAAAGAACAATTTAGTACAATTCAATGCATACATTTCAAAGATATTAATTTTATTTTGTTATCACATTCATACAACAAGAACAATTGAATTGGTGGGAATCCAACCCTAGACTTATGGTATGAACTTAAGAGTCGGTCATAACACTCGATCACTATTCGATTCCCGATACCATGATAATGCAGTTCAACTAGTGCTTGGTGCTGTTTTTTTGGTACCACTAATGCAAGCCCAATCATCCATCATTGTCACATTGATGTCTTCCAGGAACTGGGAATAATGTTTCGTCACGGTTGGAACCTGTACAAAGTTCGAGAGATGTGTTGCATCATCTGGTCTCATAATAAATCCTTAAACCAGCAGTTTCTATATTAATATTAATAAATAAAAACAGCAAATAAACACTAAAACCATCAGAATGCATTAATAATAATGTACCTGCTCAGATATAATCCCAGAGAGGCCAATGGTAGCACCGGGCTTCCCGTATGAGACAATTCGGTCAGCCAGGTCGAGCAGTGGATATAATAATATATTAGCAATAACCACATCGTATTTGTCTTTCTCAGCAATGATCTTCGAATCATATGAATCTTGACATTCACTCTCGAAATGAGGACCATTCTTGGTAGGAACAAGACTTAGGAGCAATTCGTCTGGTCCTATGCCGTTTAAAGCAGCATTATATTGGGCCGATGTAATTGCTTGGGGCTCTATGTCGAATCCAACTGAAAGCTCCGCACCAAACTACAGCCTCAAACACGTATTTAGAATATCGACAACTCGAATAAATTGGAAAAACAAGTTAAGCATTTTAATTAATATGGTAATAATAATAAAACACCAGCAAAGAAGTAGAAAACCCTAAAAAAACTAAACTAAAAAAAGAACCCTAAAAAAACCTAAAAAACTAAAAAGAAAAACTATACACAAGTTTTCGTCTAAATTTAAATACCTTCAGTGCTGCGATTGCGAGAACACCTGACCCGGTACCATAATCCAGAAAGTGTTCTCCTCCTTTTATTAATCGATGCAGCAGCAATAAACACAACTTTGTCGTGGGATGCTCACCGGTTCCAAATGCCAAACCAGGATTAAGAATTATGTTTATTGCTTGAAGATCCTGCAATTCCAAGTACACACACACACACACACACACACACACACAATCATTATACACTAATCCCCTCATATCACTTGTTGTAAAACAGCACGGGTATTTATTTTATAAACATGCGATAAATGGAATCTTACCGGGGCGTTTCTCCATTCAGGCACGATCCAAAGCCCCTCTTTAATTTCCACTGGATGAAATGATTCCTGGATTTCACATATTTGGATCAGTRTAAAATATAATTAATTAGCAAACCCCATGATTATGAGATTACACATTCCAATTACCTGAGTTTGTTTGATCCAATCAGTGTGGTCATGCATTTCAACTTTGTAATTAGGTAACCCTTTCAATCCAATTGAATCTGCGGCTCTTGAAATGCAATCTTTCACGTCCTGGTTTACATCGAATGTCGAACTGATCCATATCTGTGCATTTAAATTACCAAATAACTATATGGACAATAATAAACAACATCATAATCGACAACTCGAATTTAAAACTGCGAATTTTGTTACGAAAATAATCATGGAGCTTGATTCTGAGTTTTGTACAGCTAATTGAGAAATCAACTTATATTTGTGAAAAATATGTTAACCTCTCCATCGGTTTCGGGGAGGTCTTGTTCATCAACGGTGGTGGAACTAGCTCCGAAACACAAAAGAGACTCCGATAGCACGTCCTAGATCCAGAATTGAACGGCGAAGATTATAATCACGCGAAACACATACTACACACACACAGAGTAGCATACTGAATGGGAGAAGAAAATACGACGTCGTGCTTACAGAGACGCGTCTTGGGCAGCAGATGCGAACGGAGAGGTACGGTGAAGTGAATGAATCGTCGACGACGGCGGTGCCATTGCTCAATTGATGCGTGGAATAACTGACGGCGGTGATGTTGAGCCTCGATGGTGGTTGTTGAGGTTGTTGCGCTTTTTTGGGTGGGGGGAAGGATGAGAAGAAGAAGTATGGCGGTGGGGGACGACTGATGCGGCGGCGAAAGGAGGAGAAGGTGGTGGCGGGATTGTGGGACGTTAGGTGTTTGACGAAATGACTACGAAGAGAAGACAGTGCCAGTGACATCGAAAATGCAAATAAGGAATTTTCAAATATTGTATCTCGTATCTTATCTTTGGCGTGGTAATAAATATAAGAAATGACTACGGTGCCTTCACGGTACCATGCCTTCCACTCCACGTGCATTTACATTCATCCATCTTTTAATATTTATAACTTTAAATTGATCCAACGGTTAATAATAGGTGAGAAAAGGTGAGAAATGCTACCTTCACGACACCGTAGAACATCCCATAAATATAATAGGGGGATACGAGATTAAAGACAAAGACTTTCGTTAGGTTAGATTGACGGGTCATGACCCGTTAAGTTATCTAACCTGATATTCTAATGTATGTTTTTAAACTATAATGTATTGATTTTTGTACTTAAAAGTATTGGTTTTTCATAAATATCTGACCCATTGTTATGATATATTAATTTTTGTATTAGTATTATGATGTATTGACTTTTTATTATAATGTATTGATTTTTGTACTATAATGTAACAGTATAAAATTTTGGCCTGACGGATGATCCGTTAGTCCGACCTCACAAGAGTTTTGCCCAAAATGTAACGCTAATCAGAGCATCTCCAATGCAATAGTCACTACAAAAAAATCCGGCATTACTGACGAATTTTCTGGCGGCCAAAAAGTCGCCAGGAATGCTGGCGGAATATTATGCTGGCGGATTTCCTGGCGGTCATGGCCGCCAGCATAAGGACCCGTCAGCATGCCGTCAGGGTTGAGGCGGGAACTTATCCCGCGTAACCATCCTGACGGGCAGCCCGTCAGGATGAATTTATTATTTAAAAAAGGCTTGTGCCGCCAGGAAATGCCCGCCAGTATTCCTGTCGGTTGTACCCGCCAGAAATATCTGATGCTTTCCTGGCGGCTAGACTGTCACCTTCCTGGCGGGTTTACCCGCCAGGATTTACTGGCGGGCCAGCCGCCAGCATTAATAAACAAATGAAATAATTAATTTTAATTAAATTAATATTAATTAATAAACAAATTTTAGATAAAATTTAATTAATTAATAATAAATTAAAAATAATAGACAAATAAAATTTTAGAAATAATTCAAAATAAATAATCCACTAATAAAAAAATGAAAACAAATCATTTCAATAACAAAAAATCGTTTAATCAGTCGAATGTATA
>BMAC01000010.1:3380309-3416896 GCA_014905375.1 Phtheirospermum japonicum
ACTCGAATACAGGTCATCGCTATCCTCGACCACCCTCACCATGTCTGCTCCAAATACCTTGTCTGAATTATAGATGTTTGGAGCCGGCATGGGGAGGGCGTTTGAGCAGGACAATCTCTGTACGGGTGCTGTGTGCGCTTTTTTTAGACAAGTATACTGCAGAATCTACATAGGCTTATTTAATCCTAATACAAGTTTGCTTCTAGTTAGGTAGATTCTAAAGTAGACACGTTGTCGATAAAGAGCCACACAGCACTCGAATACAGGTCATCGCTTTTCTCGACCACCCTCACCATGTCTGCTCCAAATACCTTGTCTGAATTATAGATGTTTGGAGCTGACATGGGGAGGGCGTTTGAGGAGGACAATCTCTGTACGGGTGCTGTGTGCGCTCTTTATCGACAAGTGTACTCCAAAATCTAAATTGAACCCTAATTATGTAATAATTATTAAATTGACCCCTAATTAATTAATTATTCCTAAATTAAATCATAATTATTTAATTATTCCTAAATCTACCCTTAATTACTTTTTTATTACTAAATTGACCCTAATTAAATTAACCCTAATTATAAATTAACCCTAAAATTGACCCTAATTAAATTAACTTTAAAATTAAGTTAACCCTAATTATAAATTAACCCTAGATTGATCTATAATTACAAAGTAAAATGAAACTAATACATATAAATAATATAAAAAATAAAAAAAATTGAAAAACAAACAAAAAACTTACACTGAAAACGGGCGGCGGACGGCGGGCTGCGGGCGGCTGGACGGCGGTGAGCGCGCGGCTGCGAGTGGCGGCTGCGACGTGGCTGGGCTGCGGGCGGCGAGACCGGCTGGGCTGGAGGCGACGGCTGTGGGCGGGCTGGACGGCGACGGGCGGCTGCGAGCGGCGGGCGGCTGAGCTGCGGGCGGCGAGACCAGCTGGGCGGCTGGGCTTCGGAATGCAACGGCGGCGGCGGGCGGAGCGGCAGCGGCGAGTGGAACGGCGGCGGTGGCGATGCGGCGTGGGAGAGAAGGAGAAAAAAGAGAGAGAAAGAAAAGAGAGAAAGTGAGGCGGGGAGGGGTAGGCCCGTATTTTCTAGGTCATATACTGACGGCCATGCCCGTCAGGATTAGACGCTGACGGTCATACCCGTCAGCATATATTGTTTTTTTTGTTTTTAAATATCATGCTGACGGCCATGGCCGTCAGCATATTTTTCTTTTTGTCAACGAAACCGCCAGCACTCCTGGCGGGTTACAAATCCCGTCAGGATGCTACAATCCTGACCGCAAATATACTGGCGGCCATAATCCGTCAGGAGGCCATCAGTATTTGATATACTGACGGATTTGGCCGTCAGGATTGCCGGATTTTTTTGTAGTGAGTGTTAATTAAACATATGTGGCAAATGACATTGACATTTTATAAAAAAAAGCTCTCAATGCATAAATGTTAATGTTATATATGTGATAATTTATTTTATTTATTTTTAGAAAAAATAAAAAGAGAGAAATAACATGATTGAATGATTTATTTAAAATTAATTGTAAACATTGTCAAGAGTAATGTCTAGAATTTAACATTGCTCTTGGCAGTGTCAAGTATTTAATGTGCCACATAATTATTTTAATGTGCCACGTAATTATTTTTATTTCATGTGTCAATTTTTTTCACTTTCAACATTGTTGCATTGGAGATACTGTTCCTGAGTTAAAAGAGTTACTATTATGTAATAAGTTCTTACGTGTATTACATTTTAGACTTCCGGTTCATTTCACTTGTTATAAAGTATTGTGCATATGTTTCTTATTCACCACAAAGGTTTGAAAAAAAAAAAAAGTTCATTAGGCCCTAGTCAATTTGATGTTACTTCTACAAGAGTGCGCAATAACGGTAGATTTAATGTGAGTTTATGAAGATTTTTACACACACATTCAACGTGTATACAAAACTTCATACTTGTACTTTTTTAGTTAATTAATTTAGCTGATTAATTTAATGTACACATAGAAGTGAAACTAATGTACATTATGACCACTAAGTACCAAAAAATTATTGTTTCACAAGGCCTCTGAATTTGATTTTGAATTTCTCATTAATTTTCGTAAAAATCATCAAAACATATTGCATTTGAAGCACAACAACTAAATTTTCAACCGGGCATCAAATGTTTAAATATTAACGTTTAAAACAACTTTCTTACTTTACTAAACTTCAAGATAAATTCGTCAATTTTATTATATTAAATTACAATTTTCCATTTACTTAAATTAACTTGTAAAAAAATTGAATAAGTAATGAGTAACAACAAATTAAGACTTAGAGGGTGCTTGGATGATTTTGGAGGTTATTAACGAGAAGGAGAATGAAAATGGATGCTTAATACAAATAACCAATCACTTCCAACACGCACTTTTAAGCATATCATTCAAATATTGGACGAATGAAATTCATTGTCCACTACCAGCATTCCTTAGAATTCCAAAATGTCTTATAAATGAAAAAAAATAAAATTATTTAAATATATTAACTATTTCATCCATTCCACAAATATAGTTCATTATTCCATTTTCGTTCATCCCAAAAAGATAGTTCAATTATCATATTTAACATATTGTTAATTTTTTAAGTTCACACATAATCTTAATTAATATTATTGAAATTATAGTTTTCTAAATGTTAAATTGAAATTGATGATTACAATGAACAATTTATTATTTTAATAATAAATATACTAATTCCAACACGGATTTCTATGAGTATTAATTGACATTAATAAATTTAATAATAATTATTATTGTTTGTTTTGTTTTTAAAGCAATAACTATGTTTTTTTGGAATACTAATGAATAATGGTTGCAGCACACTTGCACATAGTGGTGTTAATTCGGTTATTAACCGGTTGTTAATTAACAGACGGTTAATAACCGACGGTTAAATTAACCGGTCGGTGCTTAACCGTAACCTAACCGATCGTGAACCGGTTAAGGTTACGGTTAGGTGCGGTTAACCGAACCGGTGGTTAACCGCCGGTTATATATATTTTTTTAAATTTAAATAAAATTTAAAAAATTAGTCATTTAATCGGTGGTTAACCGGTTAACCATCGGTTAAACCCGTCAATTAACCGGTTTAACCGTCGGAATTCTTTTTCTTTTTTTTTAATCTTCGATTAACCGGCGGTTATAACCGCCGGTTACGGTTAAAGGTTAACCTTAACCGTAACCTAACCGTCGGTGGCCGGTTGACGGTTACGGTTTTAACTGAAACCGGCTATCAACAGTTAACCATAACCGGTCAATCGGTTATTAACCGCCGATTAGACGGTTAACCTTAACCTAATCAACACCTCTAGTTGCACATTGACAACAATCAAAAGCATGTCTTCAGGGATAAAATTTGGTGTTTCTCCCGCAAAGCACCGAAGAAAAGATATGGTGTTTGCCCCGAACCCGTTATCTCTGAGCGTACCCGAACCCGCTTTCGAGTCATGGCTCCGCGACTCCGGCTACCTCGAAGTCCTTGACCAGCGGACCACCGACCTCCACCGCCTCTCATCCACCGTCCCCAAACCCTCCAATCCCGCCGCCGCGGCATCCGCCACTTCGATTAGTCCTGACGGAGTATTTTTCGTCACACAGCTCCTCTCCCGCATCTGGACTCTCCTATCGCTCCTCACCGTCAATCCTTTCTCGAAGCTCGCCGCCGATGACTTCTCCGGCGACACGCCGAGTTGGACTACGGCGTTTTTTGGCTCTTCTGAATCGTACTCGTTTCCGTCTTATCCCTCACAGGCTCGCCTCCGCGTCCATGAGAACCTCAAACGCTTTGCTCGCAATTATGCCTCCCTCTTCGTCATCTTTTTCGCTTGCTCTCTGTAATTAATCTCATCTCTCTCCGTATATTATCTCAATGTGGATTGCTTTTTCTTTTTTTTTCTTTTTTTTTTGATTAATAGCTAACGAATGTATATTGAAATTTTGGCTGCATATGGAGATAAAATTGAGTGTGTGCCATATGAATTTTACAACAATGCTGATAACTATGAACTGCAATTAATCATGAATTTGATCAAATCATTGTCATTTTACAATAATTTGCACTGATTTCATTGCCCCCTTCTTTTTTTTTTTTTTTTTTGTGTGTGTGTGTGTGACAGGTATCAATTGCCTATAGCTCTTATAGGTCTTATTTCATGCTTGGCGTTGTGGGATGTATTTAAGTTTGGCAGTGATCGATGGGGGTTGGATAGGTATCCTGCAATACGACAAACTTTGATTCGCATTGCTCAATGTGGTGAGTTTCTTCTTGTAATGACGTATTTTGTTAGCAATTTCTTTTACTTTTTTGTACTGTTGATTTGCATCGTGGTGAGGGAAATATATGTAAAAGAGTTATATTGAGTATAGTGTCCTTTTATTTTTTATTGTTGGGTGGCAATATTTTCAAGATCGATTATCAATAATGCTTCATCTGCCTCTGAATGTGCTTTATTGTGATAAGCCTAGTCGTAAGGATATGATATTTAGAGACTGGCTTTTCAAACATGGCTGGTGATCATAAGCAAATGTTGGTTTCTATGTTAAAAAATGCTGTAATATGGAGAAAGTAAAATTCCGAAGGCTTTTCCTCCACAATTATTTTTTTGATAACTGCTTTTGTCAACCGTTAAGAGAAAATTTGATCATCGTTCCACTTTTGGTAGTTGAGAGATTCGATTCTCGGTGGGGGGTAAAATCTCCATGTATGTAGTTCTTGCTTTTGTGTATGATAAATGCATTATTGATAATTTCCCATGGAACAACCTTGTTAACCAACATATTACATTTGAATTTGGGTGACTTGCAAAAACTACCCCTGAGGTTTGGGGTAATTTCAAGAGAGAGAGAGAGAGAGAGAGAGAGATTTTAAAATTACAAAAACTACCTTGAGGTTTGGTTGAGTTAAATGTAAGGGGATAACTCTAATATTGTTACAAATGCAAAGGGGGTGTTTGAATTTGTTTTTGCTTATGAAGGGATAAAGTTTTAATACAGAATCAAACCTCAAGGGTATTTTGTTATTTTCAAAACCTATGGGGTTTTTTGTAATTAGGCTAAACCTTGGGAGTTGTTTTGTAATTCGCCCTTTGAATTTACCAAAGCATGTTTATGTTCCTAGTGACATTATCTTTCTTCTTAAAAAGTTTTAAGTCACTTTCATCGTCTCCGTAACGTATTAGGGTTTTGTAACCTCACTCTGTTAAAGAAATTAGTTCAATACTGTTTCTGTACTGTTACTTGTCTTTTGTTAACAAAAGCCTCACCTCTTGCAGTGACCGTAATAGTTCTATTTATTGCTAAAGTCCAGTTCGCCGTTTTCTACACATTTGGTGTAAGTTACGCAGGTAAATTACGAGTCACCACAGCCGTTGTTTTCCACTTTAACATATGCAAGTTCATAACTTGAAATGAGTTTGATCCTATTAAATTGTATGTATTCTGCAGTTATTATTCTACATGCCTCGTTTAGAAAGTTGACCCCTACGAAGCAACCCGCTGTAAGAGGTGGATACAGGAAAGCTGCAAGAAGATAAAAAAGTTAAGCAAATTGGGAGTGAGTTTTCGTTGCAACTGATGCTAACGATATCAAATCAACCTGCTAATAAATTATTACGAGTTGTGTTTCAGAAAGCTCACAGCTTGATGTTGTTTCTAAAATCAAAATTTGAAGTGGTTATATAAAATTACATAGTAACTGGATAACTTATCAGTTTTGTCCCAAGTGATTAGTTTTTGTAGTTATATTAGATATTAATCATGTAATGCTGTAAATTTGGTTGTAATTTCCTAAATCGGAGACCGGACTGAATTTCGGCATGTGAAAGTTGGTCTTTTTATTTGTTTCATCATCTTCCTTTAGTCTGCATTTGGATGGGATGATTTGAAAGTTAAGGATTTTAAATTCATAATAACAAATCCATTGAGGTTTTGATAATCTAATAAATCAATGTATTTCTAACCGTGCAGCTCCTATTTAGAGCTATTTTATGCTACCTTATGCAGGGACGTTTGTGCTAATTCTCGAAATTCTGGATTTTGAATCTGAACCTCAACAACTTCTAATATGATTTGATATTTACAATAAGAATTATTATTAATGTTGACATTTACCTAATTCAATTAGGTGCAATATAATAATACATCGACACTTTGTTTGACATCTACATCAAATAGGATTACGTTTTCTTCTCAACAAGGAACACCCATTGTTTTTAATCCCCACCTAATATTAATTGCTGAAATAATGGAGTTTGCATAATGCTGCCCCATCGAACACTCACACACACACCCCAATATTAAAAAACTTGTAATCTTATATAAGTTATAACAGGCCGCAACTATTTATTTATTTGTCTTCCCATAATAAATTTGTTATCATATTTTGACACCATTCTTCCACATTTAATCGTTTCATTTTGTTCACATTTTCTTCTTTTTTTTCCAGGTGATCTGATACTCTAACTCAGCTTTTTACTTTAAGGATAAAATCAGCTATGCTTTTTGGCTGATTCTCAACTTTTCAAGTGCTTCGTATACGGCACTTTGCTAGTGGGATAATGTACAAGCAATCCGAGCAAGTCTATTCCCTGCTCATTCGAAAGGCAGTAATAACTTGGTAAAAGGGGAAAATAAAAATAAAAATAAAAATAAAAACATGTAAACTTCAACCTGGACAGTGTGAACTCACCACTGTTTGAATCTAATCGAATCCATACCACAAACAATAAACCCTGATAAATAGAGTTTCTCTGTTTTGATATTAAGGCAAACTAGGACACTCATTGTCAATGATCTTTTTGCAACAAAGAAAACACAAAAATTATATAACAAGAAACTAACAAAATTATCATGTTGGCTATAAATTATGTGTTTCTTGAATGATATGTACATTGACAAATTTTAACTTGAAAAGGCAAGACATAAGTTTTACCCCCAAAAAATATTATCCCACAACATATTTCAAGAATTTAGATCTCGCGACACATGGCCTTGCCATCTGCACACATATATGGATGAAGTGAGAGTCAGTAGCAATGAAAGAAAGTGATCGTACGAGAACAAATCATATGATGAGGAAGAAGAAGAATGATTAAAGAAGAAAGAAAAAAAGTTCTTTCAAATATTACAAATACCCCCTTGTATGTGTATTCATTTTACAAATCGCACCTCAATAGGAGCGTATTTGTTAAGTAATTACAATCTTGGGAGTATTTCTAATAAAATAAAGGGATATTTGTTATTTTAAAAGATGATTTTTTCGCAACTAGGATAAACCTCATTGATTAGATTTCATTTAATTTATTTAACCCTAATAGTAAAAACAATGAATAGGCATTATGACCAACCTTGAGAGCAAGAATCTTGCCAGTGGGCTCATATTGGAGTTTGAATTATGCTCCTTACTCTGCTGTTTTTTCTTGCTGTCAGTTTCTGAATTTGTAACAGAAGGTACTTCTGTCTTTTCCTTTCCGAATACCTGTGCAGCCAGCTCCTGAAGGTCTTTCAGAGACCCTTCCTTCGAACTACAAAAGTTTTATCTTGGTTGAGAAAGACAAAATATGCTTAAAGACGAATGCGGATTTAGAATGGCTAATAATAATAAACCTTGCCAGTCGCTGAAGCAACTTCGTGACAAGTAATTCAGAAGAACCAGGATTATAACGTTCCATATCCATTAAAGAGTTTGCCACCGTCTGATAGGCTGACCCTCTGGAATCATCAGCAATTGCCTAGGTTATATATACACACCATGTAAAAGACAATTAGCAGGACACCCAAATTCTCCAAATCATTTATTTCAAAACATTTTAGACAGTATTGGCCTTCTCCCAAATATATTTTTTATACATTCTTAAACCATAAAGAAAATGAGGATTTTAGAAATGTCCTACGGGCACAAAAATCTGGCAATATATATATATATATATATGCGTGTGTGTGTGTGTGTGTGGCACAACTCCGTATTTTGTGAAAACGATTCTTGAGAGCAATAACAAGATCAAAAACTGAAAATAAACTCTAAGAGCTCACATCTTTAAGAGAAGGAATTAGGAGGACAGATAATGGGGCAGACAGAGCTGCTGCAGAATTCCTTGCGTTATCCTCATCGTCACTTGCATGGTGTGATCTTGAAAATGCTTTTTGCGCATCAAAATAATCCCGAGAATGACTGAAATGATGATTTCATAACCGGAAAATTATGTAAGGTCAGATACATCTTTTCCAAAAAAAAAAATATATATTTTGGCTGTCCACAAAATGCAAGATACTGAATGAAATAAGGAATAGTTTTTAACCTTGATGAACTGGAGCTGGTCGTTGGTTGCTCGCTTCTTCTGCTCTCTTCCACATCTTTCTTTCTCAATGCAGACCTTTCCCTCACATTTCCTTTTCTTCCTCCCTGAATTGCAGCCTTGGCCTAAACGGAATAACAGATAAGCTTCAATTAGCAGTCATGTAGGATACAAGTCAATTGCAGCCTTGTGTGTGTGTGTGTGTGTGTGTGTGTGTGTGTGCGCGCACGCGCGCGTAAAGCCTAAATTAGTGAATGCCTTCAAATTTATACTATAATCTGCAAACAAGGCAAAAAATTCCAACATCCAACATATTTCTTGACTCCATAGACTAAAAATGAGACGGAGTGTGTATTAAATATTAATGAATATGTATGACAACCTCAGCAAGGTTTGCTTCACTGTCTTCAAGAGCTGCACTAAATGTTCTCTCTTGAAGTCCCAGCCTAGACTTCGCATTTCTAGGAGAACCTGAATCTTCGTTCTGGCCACGATAAACAACAGTGCCACTGATGGAAGCATCTTCGGCAGAGGCAACTGAGCTGCTAGACTGGAACATCGAAAAACCTACGTTCATATCATAGTACAACAAAGCAGGAAATATAACTATTTTTCAGTAAAGCTTTACCAGTTGGGGCACTCATACCGTGAAACTTTGGTTTTGGTTGCTGAACGGAGAGGAGGGCCGAGCAGCTCTTGGAGATCGTATAACAACAGTTCCTGTGCCACTAACATCTTCCTACAAGTGGAGAACAAAAATACGAGATTGTTCAAACGTGTTATTGAAATATAACGTATTCAAAATATTCTGTGTAGAAATTTACATGATTTCAAGCGAATCCACAAACAAATCTTATTTCATCCATTCGAAGATTTATTGACTGAAATAATCGAGAATGAGCACATCCAATGCTTATTTAATGTCGGCACAAAATTAAAAAATATGAAAGTTACATAAAATCACAAGTTATCACTGAATATAGAGATCATCAGAATAAAAGCCAGGTCAACAACTATGCTCAATAATCAAGAATAATATACTAATGACCAAAGTCAGGAAAACACCAAAGGTAGAAATCACAGTTATTTTTCAATGCTTTCAATAGAAGGCAAAATCTGATATTGCCCATGAAAAGTGCTTATGTCTGTTACGCTTTACTCTTATATTATTTATGTTTAGGGTTATATTTAAGTAATAGTGGGCTTTAGGCTCTTGGGGTTAGGGTTATTTATCTAAGTAGTTCATTGTCAATTGTTAGGATTATCTTGGGATCAAAGTATTTTGGCGTCTATAAGCTGGGCGGGATATTTCCCAAGGAGAACCTTGTGTTCTTGTTCTGTTTCTTTAAGTTATAATAATTTATTTTCTTTTGCGATTATCTTCTTATTTTCTTTCTATCAAACCCTTGACTTTATCAATTGTTGAGAATTGGCAAGATGTATTGAAAATCGATTAGTTGTCACAACTTGATCAAATTGAGGATCTACTGGAGACATTAATGCGCCAAAAGGGTTTGTCTAGCGCTGCGTCGTGGAGTCAGCGTCCACGCTTCCCGCTATTTACCCTGTTTTGCGTGAAAATATTCAGGAACGTGGCGATGGCGATGAATTGCTTACCTCTGTTCCAGCAGCCATCTGCAGCCATTTGCGCCACCACTTGGCGAGGTAGGGCTTTCAGTGACCCGAAGTATTGAATTTTCCACTTTCCATGTTGATGACCTCGTTGCATAAGGGTGCGTCGTGGGGCAGTGCTCTCGCATTTATCATATATCCAAGGACGTCAAATCCATGGTTGGTACCTTGTTTCAACATACGGATGCTTTTGGTGAGTTGTGCGCTATTTCCTTAGCTTTGTTGGAACGACGGGCAGAAATTGGGTGGACAGGCTCGCAGTGGCAACCTATGGTGCAGACTTATTCGAGTTCTAGAAGCGGTCGATTGGACTCAAGGGCCATATGCATTAGTCAATGGCGTTCTGTTTTATAAGGGTCGTTTTGTCTTGCCGTCTAATCAGACCGGGGGTGCTGACAGGGTGTTGCTTGTGTTGATTGAGTGGTCGAATGTTGCTGTGGTTGAAGGGAACGGACACCAGCCTTGAGGACAAGACTGTTTTGAACGACGGGAGAGTTGTTAAGCATTACTTTTATATTATTTATGATTAGGTTTATATTCAAGTAATAGTGGGCTTTAGGCATAGGGCCTGTTTGGACTAGCATTCGTTGGGATTCTGAAAACTGGTATTCAGAATCTTTAGGCATTCTGAATTCTGTGAATAGTAAAATTTCATGTTTGTTATAGGATTCAAAATCCTTTACTTTTTACTGTAGATGCCAAATCATGTCCGAAAAGTGAATGATGTTTAATTATAATATTGTATTTAGTAGTATTTAATTATATATGTTAATAGAATAGAATAAGATAGAGATAGATGTAAGAAATTGTTGGTTGAGTATTGATTTTTGAGTCCTAGAACAAATGAGTATCTTTGTATTCGCAATACCAATATGGTATTCCAAAGCCTCGGGCAAACATACGGGTTAGGGTTATTTATCTATTTAAGTAAACTCGTTGTCAGTTGTTAGGTAGGTTTATCTTGGGATCAAAGTATTTTTGACGGCTATAAGCTGGGCGGGATATTTCTTGTTCTATTTCTTTACGTAATAATAATTTATTTTCTTTTGCGATTATCTTTTCTTCTTATTTTCTTTCTATCAAACCCTTGACTCTATCAATGTCCTTGTAGAAAGATTCAAGTTTTTCATTTAGATTCAGTTCTGATCCTTTATCCATTTGGATTAGACTTAGAATAAATCTGTAATTATCTATCCCTCGTATTCTTAGATAAAAGCAGCAGATGTCCAGTATATGTAATAAACATGAAGTAGCAAGTAAATACATAAAAAAAGGATAAAAACAATTAAAAAATAATAATATAATAATAAAGCATACCTCTTCATCGTAATTTTCTTGCTTTGCTGGATGGTTAGCATCTTTCCTCACGGAGAACTCTGATGAAGTACGAACGGCAGATCCAGAAGCAGAAGACCGCTGGTTACCACTGTCCGAGGTTTTATCAGACGTGGATTGGTTCAATTGGACCTCTGGCTTCCTATTTCGCATCTGAGGAGGTCTTACTACACTTCGAACCGTTCCTGTTCCACTTGATCCACCAATACTAAAGTCCCATCCAGTATTTTTCATACCCGTTGCCTGACTACTGAGAAATTGATGACATCAGTGAAACATTCAGTAACATAAATCAGGAACTTGAATGTATCAACGGGTTCAACTGACCTGGCTCGAACAGGGTTTTCAGCTGCAGAATCTCTGGTCACCCTTACAGTTCCAGAAGCCTCCCCAAGTGCAGTTGGACTATTATTTGTGGTCTCTCCATCAATTTGAAACTTGGGACGGTCTCTGCAACAATTCCAGGTTGTTACATGCTAAAATGCCTTTGTACAGTTTGGAAGATAAATGCTTAAGGCCTGGCGTGGTTACGTTCCCATAATAGTCCATTTCCTGATTTTGGTGTTGGGAGATGAATTTTTGAAAACTTATTGATTTTCGTGTAAAAACTGAGATTGTATTTGGATGAGTGAAAGAAAATAGAATTTCATATAAGTTTAGAAATCAAAATATGATTGGTGGAATAGTTTAGAGAGAGTTTCGAGCAATACGTGATAAAAATGGAATTATGACTGTTTGTGTTTTTTTTTTTTTGTTTTTTTTTGTTTTTGGGTACTACTTTTAAGTCTGTATCTATACTTTGATAAGTTGGTAGTGATGGGGGCCACTTTCAATATTTAATTAGCATATATATGATATTTTATTTGTAAGATTTGTAGGTGTTGTATCCTATTGGGTTAAAATAGCATGAAAATAGTTGTATATAAGGTAGACATACGTGGTAGTGCTTAGTCCTAATAGTATAATTTGAATAAAAGGTGAGAGTAGTCATTGGTTAGTGATACACAAGAGTTATGTATAGAATTGAATTTTAGGTCTGAGATGTTATTTTTGTGAAAAATGAGGAGAATATGGTGTTTTCATGTGAAGTTTTGTTAAACAGTCGGAATTCCATTTTTTTGTGTATATAAAGGCCTAAGAACTTGACATATGCCTTTAGTTTCCATTGACATCAGTAGAATCTAAATCTTGAGCAGGAACAAACCACCAACTATATATATATCTATCCTTTACCAAAACAAAACATGCAATCCAACACTTAGCTGTACGACACTAGGAGTTATATGTAATTTTATGGTAAAAAAATTAGCACGATGAAGAATAATGAACACACCTGATTTTTTCCACAAGTCTTGGACTCTTCCTAGCATTTCTGATAAAACGATGCTTAAGAAGTTCTTTCGCACTTGGCCTCTATATCAACAAGTGGAAAAATGACGTACACCATGAGGAAAAAAGCACAAAACTAAATAAAAAGGCAAACACTTGTGTTAGGCCAGATTAACGGGTCATGACCCGTTAGGCCATTTGACCCGATACTATAATGTATTGGTTTTTGTACAGTGATGTATTGGTTTTTGTATTGTAAAGTATTAGTTTTTCATAAATCTCTGACTCGTACTATGATGTTTTGATTTTTGTACTGTGATGTATTTGTAATATGTATTGGTTTTTTTATTATATGTATTGGTTTTTGCATTATAATATATTGATATGAAATTTTGGCCTAACGGATGATCCGTTAGTCCGGCCTAACAAGAGTGTTGCCCAAATAAAAAAGGATGAGGAAATTTTTATCAATTTTTAATAATAATGACAACCAATTGGGCTTTTAAATCAACTCTGAAGACTTGGTTCTCATAAGAATGTGAAGCACTACAATATAGACCGTCAAGGATGTGAAACATAATTTTCAGAAAACAGACAGATTACACTATTACCACAATTATTTGCAGTTATTTATATGGATTAATGCGTTGTCTTTGGAAATTCAAATGGCCGCAAACACATTTCAAGGCCAATTTTTATGAATTATATTGAAACAACCACAACAGAAACAGACGCTAAATAAATAAATAAATTTGCACACCCAAATAACACAGATACACATGGGGTTCGAGAGACTGAGTACAAAAAAGCTACCTCTGCTGGATTCTTCTTCAAACACAATGACACAAATTCTTTCATAGGGCGGGAAAAATGCTCGTCTAGCTGCATATCAGAAAATAAAGTGAATCTGTAAATTACAGAAGTTTATAAAAGCAGTTACGTAAAACCACTGGGAAGACTATAAAAAGTAAACCTGAGGTGGATTCTCTCTAGGAATGATGAAAAGAACTCTCATAGGATGGAGATCTGCAAGTGGAGGTTCTCCTTTTGCCATCTCAATTACAGTTATCCCCAAAGACCAAATATCTGCCTGTTTCAAGCCATGAATTCTAACATCATGACGCAGAGAAACAGAAAATTTTCAATAAAGTAAACCATGGATGGTTGAGAAAAGATATACCTTCTCATTGTATCCTTCAGAGTTCTGAATTACTTCTGGAGCCATCCAGAATGGTGTTCCTACAAAAGTCTGTCTTTTAATTGCATTAGGTAGAGCTTTGATGACTCCTTGGACAGTTCATCTCAACTTAAGAAATAATCCAGAGAAGAACAACATAAATGTAATTCAACCACGTTCTATTTTAGAATAAAAAATATATATACTGAGGAACACTGCTCATTGTTCTCTATTAGATACTATGGACACACCAAATTAATGAGGTAAGTGGATGATGGCAAAAAATGTGGTCAAGCTAGTGATGCAGTTATTGGAAAAGCAGCAACAGAATCCAAATTGTGCCATGTCAGCACAGTTCAAGTGTAATGGCAAGTTTATGTAAATTCAGTCCAACTCTTCAAAAGAGCATACATGAGTGATGAGACACTTGCACAGTGCTCCAAGTAGAGTAGACAGATGGATAACTTAGTAGTAAAGTTCATAGCAAAGAATAATAGAGAAGAAAGGTTCCAATAATAAAGAATCTTAAATATCAGAAAATGATACCTTTCTTCTCGATATTGTCCGTGTTAATTGAGCAGAAACGCCAAAATCTGCAACCTGTATAAGATAAAATAAAGTAGTAAAAAAGATGTGCTAGCCTTTAAATTTTACTCCCAACAGGCAGAATCTTCAAAACGATAAAAAAAAAATGTGGATAAATATAATGAATTTGTCTAACCACAGAAACCATACCTTAACATCACCATTCTCTGTCAACAAAATGTTTGCCGCTGCCAAAACATTACAGAAATATTATTTTGATGAATACGGGGAGGTAAAGAAAAAGAGAAAACCAAAAGGTTGGTGCAATGACTCGAAAATGCTGTATCCTGAAGATTGGAGAAAAAAATTGACAGCAAGAGAAGTATTGAACTTCATTTCACTGGTCTGAAAATTAAAAGAACGCTGAATACAGACATACTAAGTGATATGCCCCTCATAACAAACCTTTAATATCTCGATGAATTTTCCCCTCATTGTGGAGATAGTCAACTGCATGGAGCAAATCACGTAAAATACAAGCTATGGAAACTTCATCCAGAGGCTGGTTTGGTTGAATCTGCAGAGTGATAAAACAGCATAGATCCTAAGTCTCTAAAGCAAATCATAGGAAAGAAAATTACATTTCCAACTGTAAATATGGAAAACAAGATGGTGTCAGTCTAATAAGTACTATGTGTCAAAAAAAAAAAACATGGCCCCAAAAAAAGGATCAGGATTGAAAAATTCTCAATAGACAAAAACAAAGAAGTAAATAGAAGGATCCATAAGTCAAAAATACCAAATCAGCAACTGAGCCACCAGCCATGTATTCCATTATTATCCACAACTTAGTTTGATGCAGAAAAGAACCATAATAATCGGTGATATATGGAGACCTGCATTCTTGAAGAACCGCAATTTCCTATTGACAATGAAATGAGATTCATGAAGTGTTACAATTTCAATCCACAGTGTGTATACAAAAAGCTCAAATGTACCTTTTGGATGTCCTCTATTTCATCCTCCCTGTGGGAACGGAAAGATTATAATTAGAAATACAGCACATGAGTTGATGCCCAGCAGAAGAGGTTGAAGCAATAAGTAAGAAAAAAAGGCTTCATTTTGATGTTAGAAACAGAATTTATCTAACCAAAGCTTCGCCGTCGATAGTAGCCTTAAAATTTATTCCAGACAAAAACAAAGAATTAAAAACAGGTAACATCTGAAAACTTGAGTTAGGGACCACTCCGACACAATTAGCAATTTCAGGGGAACTTAGGTGATCTGCTGGTTAGGGCTATTTAGTAATTTGCGAGAAATCTGTTAATTGATTTTTTTCAGATTTAATACTCTGAGTGTCCTTTCTTATTGGGACATTTCAAACTTCATGAATAATTCTAATCTTTTTTCCGAAGGATAATTAAGTCAAATCCTAGTTGAAGGACTTTGCTCATTCTAGCATTTCCTAGTTGCTTTCCCAAAGTACTAGAAAATCTACGAAGACATTGTAGGTATGTTATTTCAGATCAATTAGTAGAAGGATTCAGGGTTTTGAGTTAGGCCCATATAAAGGCGAGCTTCCAGTTTCTCCATTCCACCAATTCACTTGCACTTTATGTTTCACGATTTATAATGGTCTATTTTAAGCCCACCAACTTAGCTAAGGAAGCCACGTGGTCCAGGATAATCATTCCCCACAAGACTTGGTTTGACAATCATAGTTTTCAAAATATGGTGATGCTGCTTCTATTCCTAAAGTACATCGGACATTGATAGAGTTAATAAACCACTACGAGCCCAAACGTTAACACTTCTGGTACAACACATAGAAGCACCTGAAACATCTTATTTATTTGAAATGTATATGATTATCTATACATCTCTTGGAATCCTGTTCCGTTCTAGAGCTATCTTACCTAAACTGCTCATACAAGGTTCGGAAATTGAATGATTTATAAGATGCCTGAGCATTCGTAGACTATGTTTCGACTTTTAGTGATAATTTAGCTTTGAGCATCTAAAGCAACCTTAAACACACAGGGAATATTATGAGATTTTCAGCAGTACTATATCAAATATTGAACAATAACAGATATAATTCCAGCTTATATACTCACGATTCTTCTAAATCAATGACCTTAATGGCAACATCTTTGTTTAATTCCTTATCAAACCTGCAAGAGCAAAAACAACAGATGGGTTCAATTAATCACGCAAATAATTTTTTAACATAAGGAAATAATATATTAATGCAAATAGATGAAAAAGATCAAGAAGGCTTCATCACTTAATTCATACTACTGTATTGTCTTTTACATACATTTATGATGTTTTAACTTTTAAGTATTTATTCCATTAATGTAACAATCTATCTTGAATTTTTGACAATTTACATGAGAAGACCAAGCTAGTGATATGCCACAACAGAAGATTGTGACAAGATAAATTTCATAAATCCAGCAAAGCAATAATAAGTCTGCAGTGGCCTCCTCAATGCACGCATCACATGAGCTTTAAAGCTTGAGGCAAGTCAAACTTCTCCAGTGGTAGATCACTCTACCACTAACAAACTGGTTCAACACATAGGGACTGAAAGGTTCCCACATTCTGGGCACAAGCTAGAATCTCAAAATTCAGCCATACAACCCCATGATATGAGCATGAGTCATAATGGTATAACTGATGTAAAGCCTGGGATATTGGGGGGTCATTGATGCCTTGTGCACGATTCAAAATTGAATATACACTTTCTATATAGAAGCAAAAAGTATAATAATAAAGTTCCTCGAAAGCTCAAATTAGACTCTTTGGGTAGATTCCTTTTCCGCGCCAAAGAATATCTATATACATAACAAATCAGTAAAATTCAAAATACTTGCAAAAGAAACTGAGAACTAATTATGGTAATTTTCCAAAAAGAAATGATGCATGACAAAGCACA
This sequence comes from Phtheirospermum japonicum, assembly GCA_014905375.1. Classification (NCBI taxonomy): domain Eukaryota; kingdom Viridiplantae; phylum Streptophyta; class Magnoliopsida; order Lamiales; family Orobanchaceae; genus Phtheirospermum; species Phtheirospermum japonicum. The sequence goes on from BMAC01000010.1 coordinate 3,397,576, forward strand.
GATTCTTAGAGTTTAAGCATGTGTTAGTTTAGCTATTTATTTATTTATTAAATTTTCCGGCTATAAACCCCCAGCATGGGGTATTCAGTAAATCAAATGACAGAAATCACAAAATACTATTTACTCAGAGACTAGTGATCTCCCAAGAATTTGACAAGGAACCAAAGCAACAAACTTCTATCGTACTCAAACAGTCCCGTAAAATCCAATGACTCCAACCACATATGCAGTGTGCTCCAAAACAAGTAGTGAAAGTCACACCCTAACGTTCATTCCAGCCAACAAAACTGTTACTTAGTAAAGTGATTTTCTAAAATCTGCACATAAATATATAATCATTATTATGTTAATCTGGCTTACTTATCTATGCTTGACAAATAGTGACATAATAATGGCAAGATATAATGCCAACTACTTAAAAGGTAACTCCAAACGTTTACATGTTCATGCAAGAAAAAATGAGAAAATTGCCGAATGTGTGCATTACGTATTTGCCAAGAATTGTGCAAATGCTATAAAGTACCATTCCTGAGTTCTTAAAAAAAACTGCTAAAGTAATAAATTTTAAAATATTCAACGACAGTATGCATTTGAAGGAAGCAAAGAAATCTCATAAAAGGGGATGCAATAGGACAATGCAAAAACCTGGAAAAAAAATAGAATGTGTGAATTTAATACTAAACCATACCCCTTATAGACGTCCCCAAAAGAACCTCTTCCAATTAGCTCCAAATTGCTAAATCTTGACCCTGAAGCCTCAATTAGAGCTGCCGCATCTGCCATTGGCGCACTTATTTCAACAGCAGAATATTCTCCCTTCCGTCACAGTCTCACTCACTAAATAAAAAATTCTCCAGCCAAATGGCAAATAATCCACTCCAACTCAGGAAATTGGCAAAAAAATCATAACATACAACAACTGGTTCAATCTTCACTCTATTTCAAGATCACCCAAAAATCTGGGAACAACATTGAAACAAGCCAAAATCAATAAGATTGAAGCAAATAAAATTGCCAATCTGATAACCAAGCTGATATGTGAAAATGCAACGGGCCTCCCATAAGATGAAGCATCCTAGTTAGGTAAAGTGGGGATTTAAAGTGACGGCCCAACAAATTTCATTGAAATTATTCATATAATTATATTATAATTTCCAAAAAAAAACAGCGAGATTGCTAAACAAATACGCCAAGAGTGACTTCAATGTGAGGCATAGACCTTTTTATTTACGTATAGAAATTTGAAAAAGAAGTACAGATGAAAGGAACTGACCTTGCCACTGCCGATTTGGGGAATTGGTATCAAGATTTACAGCGTCCAACAGTAAATTTTACAAATTGAAAAAAAATAATTGAAGTAAAGCCAAAGATCCTCTTTTCTAGAATATGTATATACACACATATACACATACATACAAAATCCTTTTTATTTCTCTGCTCTTGCGTCTATGGATTTCGCAGTAAAAAAGGATCGATAAAGAAGAAGTGCTGCTTTGTTTTAAAATAATAGACGAAATACAGATGGAAAATCATTTGTCATTAATTAAGGGACAAAAGTATATTAAAAAAAAAAAAGAAAGAAAGAAGAAGAAAAATATTGATTTGGGCCAGTCAATTTGAAGAGGAACGCCTGTGGTACTAACCGGCCGGGTGGGTGCCACCTTTCTTTAAACGCACCCGGTTACTATTGACATTTTTGTATTATTATTTTGTTACATTTTTATTAAATACACCAATAGTAAGATAAATAAATTACCTATTGTCTTCAATTTTGTCAAATTATTTCTCGACACTTTATTAATCACACCCTTTTTGGTTAAAAAAAAGAAAAAAGAGGCTGCAGCGACGAGAAAGAAGAGAGAAAGAAGAAAAAATTGCGGCCAACTTCCATTATGACCCCCACCATCTAAGACGAGTAACACCTAGCTGATATAGGTAGGGTTTTAACTTTTTTATTTTTTTAAGTTTTTCATTTTATTTTATTTAATTTCAAGTTTTGTATACATAAATCATGGACATGTTCTCTAAACATAGTTCTAAATTGAGTTTAAGTTGATGTTAACATGAAAAATGAGATGTGTAATTATAAATTTGTGATTTTTAAAAATTAAGGTTTGTGGCAATTTTCGGTAGGAAGGTAATGAAAATTGCACCAATTCTGTTGACCGAAAATTTATGCAATTTTCATCATTTTCTTGCCGAGAATTGAACCAATTATCGTTCAACGTTGTACAAAAGCAGTGACTGAGAATTGGTGTAATTCTCGTTCAACAATGACAAAACATATAATTTTTTAATATATTGATTTGGTTTTTCCTTTTTCGAATTTTAGTGTACTATAGAAGGGTCACAACTTTGGCGAGAATAGAAAGGGAACAAAAACCAAGAGAAAAAGCCCAATTATTAATATGTCCTCCGTCGTCTAATGAGAATGAGAGTGGGCAGCTCTCAAATATGAATGAAGAGGATGCTCCGAAACAAGGCGATGATAATTGTGAATAGAGTTTATGTGGTCTAGAAGATCAATCATTAATAACATCCTTTAAGGATCATGTTCCTATAAGTGTATGGGTAGGAACTGAGTGGGATGTGCTGAGATGCCTTTGTCACACATCAAAATTATTGTAGTGAAAGTTTGACACTAGAGTTCCAGAAACTCAATTATGAAAGCAACTATTTCAAAATATTGGCTTATGGCGTATGAGGCACATATCATACGAGGGTTGACCTAATTGCGGTATTTGTGGAGCATTGACACCCTGAAACCAATACATTTCATATGCTTTTTGGAGAGATGGCTATCATGCTGGACGATGTGCATTGTCTTACCGGTCTCTCGATTTAAGGTTCGTCTTCTACGTTCACTGCCTATCGACAAGCCAAAAACAGTTGATGAGTTTAGTAGATTGTTTGGAGTGTCGGTTTCTGAGTGTGCGGGTGCAAGGGGTTAGGTGGTCCTCCGTGAAGTTAGAGTGGCTGCACTAAACCTTTGAGGATAAGGTTACGTCGGAAGATCCCATCGTGTTACAACGCGCAACTAGGGTTTATGTGATGTACGTGTGTGGTTGCTCTCTATTGGACGATAAGAGTGGTACTCCGGTCTCTTCGGGATTTTTAGAATTCATAGAGGATTTCTATCGGATGAATGCATACACATGGGGAGATGCGACACTAGCATATCTATAAAAACAACTTGGTGACGCACCTCCAAAAAAGCAGATTGTCAGTTATTCGAACCTATTGAAGGTAACATTTAATTATTTTTATTATTTTTCCAAGTTTTCATAATATATACTCTCTTTTTTTTTCGAAAATTGTGTTGTTCGTGTATAAGCATGGATATATGAGTGCTTCCTACAATTGAGACCTTCACGTAATGTGAATTTTTGGTCGGGTCAAGCTGCTGGCCAATAGATGATCACCCAAAGGGCATCCAAGACTATCATCACAACAAGTGAAGTCTATATGGGAGCAACTTAATGACATGATCGCGGCCCAAGTGAGTTTTAATATTTAATTTATATTAAGATGATTTTTATATGAGACATTAATGCAAAGTTTCCACTACGAAATGTCACCTCTTTCCATGATTGCATTGACATGCTTAGTATTAATGAGCCGTACCATATAGATAGGATCCTTAGGCAATACGAATTTGCGCAAACTATTCCAGCACTTCCTCTAGTTGGGGGCTCTTGGGCAGTGTTTTGATACGTGGGACAATCATCTTTTAGCTGAGAATCATTTCAGCAGAATTTCTAATCTACCTTGGGAGTGTGACCCTAATTATATGGATTGGTACCACAAAGTTTCACATACGATTGTTAAAAAAAACGAGCAGATGATGTCTTCTGGACCTCGTAAATTTGGTGTCATAGACGAGGACACATGGGGGAATCCCACTTTAGCTCATATTTTGTTGTAGCCGATTGTCTCACGTTAGAGAGTTAGAGAAGAGGATTTGGAAGTGAGTTAAGTCATGCCTCTTATGGACCAGGCATATATTGCACTTGAGAGACGATCTACACATGCAAAACCATCCACATATGCGGAACCATCTATGTCAAGGACGTTCACGCCACCAGTGATTTTGAACCATATATGTGGATTATGGTTTTTTAACATAGATTATGTACTTGTCTTCTTGATCTATCAAGTCAATAGGGTGAGGCTATAATGTGGATTAATAGTTTGGTATGGATGTGCATGTTGATTTATATATGGATTATGTGCGCGTTGATTTTTTATAGTAAATAGTATGTTTGGTGGTATAAGTATAATTTTCCTCATGTTATGGCTGAGAATATCAGTGATTCTCGGTAACATATGGCTAAAAAAGACAATGTTATTTTCGGTCCTATATGACTGAACAATGCATACAAATAGTTCAAGATATAACCTTAAGTTCAAGAAAACGTCTGATGTGTCTAGAAATCATACATATAGTCTAAAAATAAGAAATAACCCTTCCGAATTTTCTATACAAATTGTCTAATAACAATAGATAACATTGAGATCATGAAACGATACAAATTGTCTAAATACGACCAAAATTATCTAATCAAACGGATAATGTTAAAGAGCGGTGCTATTTGAACTTCAAGTTGTTTGATTACATATCGATTTGCGTCTTGTAATCAGTCTCCCATCCTATGGCATAATTCTGACGACAATAGTACCACATATATGCAACAAGTGGTAAAGGATAACACTCGCGCAGAAAAACCTACAAGATAAGGACAGTGGTAGCACATTTTCACAAAAATATTACGAATGTAAATAATTATCTTTACCTAAATAAAATGATTAACATTCATTTGTGTCATATCAATACACCTTGGATTTAACGAGGTCTCCTTAGTTAGTGGAATAATGTGAGGCACTATGTAGGGGACAAAGTGATTGTGAGACATTGTAGTAATTTGCAATCCAATGGTAAAGAAAACCAATTTTCCTTCGGTGCCCAAGCAGTAAAGTAATTAAGTTGCTCCATAACCACCTCGAAATGACCATGCTCGCAAAAATATTTTTTTACAATTGCATGTGATTTTCTAACTCTTGTATAAAGTTATCCCCAATCACTGTGTATGAATCTTCAGAGCCCCTCAAATGTGCCACAATAAATCAAAAACCACAATGATCGTCTGATGATATGTTTTTCATGTTAACAATATTATTTCGCAGGTTAGATGGTGGGATACAAAGTGTATTAATAGTAGAAGATAGTACTAGTTTATTTTTCATCATTGGATGTTTGGTAAACACCAGTATATCGCCAATTTATTGGGAGCCATCAACTCAAATGCCATCATTAGATGACCAACTGTCATTAAAAGCGTTTGTGTATTCAAAAGCACTCAAATCACATTGTTTTTATTGGTAAAACTTCCCCCCTTTCTTTAGATGGTCACCCACGAGTAATAACAGGTAGGGGTTAGTAATGGAGTCATCACCAAATTCTCAAGCTCACTCAATCCCCTCAGACATCTTTTTAACCTTACTAGCGTCATCAAACTTGGACTTCACAACACCCTATGCATCAGCTAGATGACAAACTAAATCAGCAATAACATTATCATTAGCTCCGACATTAGACTCCATATCAACTTTCTCCAAAACTTATCAAACCTTATCTAAGGCCTCGCTTGATGCTCAGGACTAGATGGGTTATGGGGTGATATTCCACTATTTCCTGCGCTTGGTCCTAGTGATTGTGGTGCGAGATAAAAAAAATTGGGGCCCTCAGTTAATCACCCATTAGCGTGATATCTCGTTCTTAGACAAGGGGTGAGATATTTTTATCCCTCTCCCACCAACTATTAAATTACCATGTTGACCTCTCATGGATGTAATTTTTGACAATAATACCCCTTATTGTCATCTAAATTATGTCACTGCCCTATTAAATAGGCATTTGCATATTGCCACAACACACAACATAAACACCCTAAAACAAGCACCATGGAGTAAGAGGTGAGTTCATTCTCAACCTCGTCTTTCCCGACTTTTAGATTTCTTTGAATTCACGAAAAAGAAAAGTTATATCATTTTTAAGGTTAATACAAACCTTAACGAGTTATCATTCATTTTAAAATGATGCTAGACGTCACAAAATAAATGAATAAGCAAAAATTAAAATAAATCTATCTCAGAGGTTTGGATTATTACAAAAAAAAAAAAATCATTTATCTTTGAAAATTACAAATAAGTATAACCCCTTTACATTTATTATATTGTTACAAAATTACAACTTAAGTTGGGTATAGGGGGGTCATTTGTAAAGTAAATACACACTTCAAGGGGTTATTAGTAATTTTCAAGATAAATGGATTGTTCTTAATAATTAGACCAAACTTTAGGAATAATTTTTATGATTATCCCTAAAAATGTTACACCGATGACAAAAAGCTAAGCATATATTATAAACTAATGCCAGATATCACAAGAAAAAAAGTAAAAAAAAAAAAAAAAAAAAACTACCTCAGAGGTTTGGTTTAATTACAAGTAGGCCCATATCAGTGATCCCAAACACAAAAATAACGTACGGCTCTTTCCTTATCATGCCTTTCCATACTTTCCAAGCGTGTCCTTGTTTTAAATAGTCAGGGGAATTTCTGGTAACTTAATATGCAAAGAAAATATTGTAAGAAATAATTGCACCAATTTAATCATGACAGATAAGTTTATAAATAACAACTACAACATATATTAATACCAAACAATTCACATATAAACATAAGCAGGAATCGTGATATATGTGAGGTACAACATGTTCAAATAACAACCACATCTACTTAAAAAGACTGATGTTTCTACTTTGGAATTTGGAAAGGTAAAAAAGTAAACACATAACAAAAAAGGGCGTGTTGACAAAATACTCGAGAATTGACAATGTCCATGCAACATAATAAAGTGAAGACATTATAAATTATAATAAATCCAATAATGCTTTTTGGAAATGATTGTTGTGCTTGTGGTTTCTCACCCTCTTATGTTATTCGAATCCTTACTTGGGGATGGAAGTGGAAAATGACGTTTACGAGGTAATGGTCCTGGGCTCCTAGTACCGAATATGCGTGATGTATTTTTTGACTAGGATGAATGAAGGGGTTTGGTTCACCAAGTTGTTGAAAACACGATCATTTTACATGAGTTGATTTTTCCATTTTATAGAACAGCTCAAATGCACTACCCTCCGCTTTGTTGATATCTAAGATTGTATTTTTTTTGTTCAGGCTGTCACTCGCACTTAATGACATTATTAATGCCATTAGTTGGCTGAAGGCTTGATTCACAGTTAGCAATCTCTTGCTCAGGCCGTGCGGATTGATTGTAAAGCTCATGAAATAGCTTCTTGAGCTCTACCCAGTTTGGGTCTCCAAATTCTCTATATGCCATGGCAAATAGTTCCGTCTATGTAAAACTAAGGTAATGAAAAGAATTTGTTCGTTTATCTAGGAATAATGAACGTAAATCTTGTTTAAAAGAATGTTAGAGGACAAAACTTTAAAATAATAATTTTTTTAGAAACCTCAATAATTTCTTCCCAAAGTTTGTGAGGGGACCTCATCTCACCTGTATCCTCTTGGTGATATATCCTGAAAGTTTTGAAGGTCTTCAATAACTTGTATGAACGTGTTTAACACCAATGCTAGTGGTAATGTTGAAACATCTTTACTAACATTTGTAAAAGAGAAAAACGCAGCAATGATTTTTGTCTATGAGTTGAATAAACTCAAAGATCGCGACCTTAGGCCAAAAGATATATTACTAGAGAATTTTACAAACCAAGGAAAAATAATTATAGTAATATTATAAAAATAAATAAAAAGAATGGCTCCTAAAATTCTTCTTGTTCGATCAACCACGAACTCAAAGAACACATTGAGATGGAGCAATGGATGCTGGAATAAGGTTTCTATTTTTCTCGTCCTCACAGTCGTGATATTCATCAAAGACGCCAAGTGATACTTATAGCCCAACTTCCTTGAAAGAGTCCTTGTTCCACATAACAAGATCTTGATGATTATCTCTAAAAATTCTTAAGAGATAAGGATTCTATTAAACAACTAATATTCCAACTAATACTAGAGTCTAGAAAGGAAAATAACTCTCTATATATAAAAAACAACTAGGATTTTAATTCTACGTAATCAATATTCCTATCAATCTCCCCCTTTTGCCTTTCTGGACAAAAATCAGCTTAAGACAACTCTGTCTGGATTTATTCAGATAAATACTCCCCCTAAATTGCCGAGAGATGCCAGAATGTTAGTGCAAATGATAGTAACACCTGTACTAGAAAAAGCTTAACCAAAACCACCAAAAAAAAAAAACGATAAACATAATCCTACCAGCGGAAGCTTGAAAACAGTATATCAACAGAATACTCAATAAAACAAATGTTCAAAATGAATGTTTTAGGAGCTGTGTGCCCTATTCCTCCTTGGCCTCCGAGGAGTCAGAACGACATCATCAACAGCCTGCTTGTCAGCATCAACCATCTTTCTCTTGCCTTTGTCAATTGCTGTGGCAGCAGCCCGCTGTCCCCCATTGTCGCCCTCATCATCTTCGGCTTCTCCAGCGCCCTCGTTATCACCAGCTTCTCTAGCTTCATCTCCCCCTTTTTGTCCAGACTGCAAAAGGAGCACCTTGGAATAAAACGCCCTTAATTGTACCAGCCCATTCAGATGGGCTCGAGCCTCAGCAATCTGTTGATCCACCAAACGCGGCTGAGCCTGAAGATAAAAAATAAGAATGGGAATAGAGGTAAGTGTGTTAGTCTATGTGTTAGTGTCACTAGGACCAACATTCAGAGCTGCATCAGAGGTGGCATTCGTATCCTCATCACTAGAAAACACCAGCGGCAAATCAACAATGCGATAATTCCCTTCAAAATGCTTATGGCTGAGACCAAAGAACCCGGGCTCACCACTGAAATGTTCGCCATCATACTTATGTAGTCCTTGATCATCCAGGATTGAATAGATGAGAGAGGGAAAGGGCAAACCAACCTCCGTAGCCGTTGTGTCAGCAAACTTGGTCACACAGTCAAACACGGTTTGGCCAAAATTAAACCGCATCCCCGTTCCAATCTGAAACAGGGCACGTCCTTGTGAGTGAGTGACTGTGGTTGTGTTCGTTGTAGGGACCCAGTTACACATGGATACTTTATGGAGATTGGAGTAGGGTGACGTCAAATGTGAGCTGAGAAACCTCTTAGGCCACTTCGTCACTTGTCCACGAGTCAAAAATTTAGCCACTTCATCAAAATCATCTACCGTGACACCCTCCTCATAATCTTCAATCCCAAAGAAGTCATTATAGCAGAGGGAGAGAAGGAATATATTTTCTCTCGCACAAATACCTTGTCATATTTCTCAAAAAGATGATTCGAGATTGAAGGAAGCATGTTGGCGTAAAATTCAAGTACGGCCTCCCTCAGATATGGCATAGCAGTGGTCACCGTTGATGTCAATCCCTTTCTACTGAAAAATTTATTCAGATTCTTTTTCTCAAAAAGTCCATGATCAACCCTCCGCTCCTTGATCATCACCCTGTTGTGCAGTGCATTGTACCTCTCCTTGGCCTCACTGGTATAAGACTGGGGGGCATAAGCCTTGCTTACCTCCAACTCCTCATCATCTGAATCCTCCTCCAAATCAAAGTTGTTGGATTCATCCTCTTCCTTCTCCGGATCCTCATTGCAGCATCTTCAAGATCCACTTGTTGAACCTCAGAGTCAGCATCATCTGAATTTTCAGATATAGTGGACCTTTTAGAAGAAGCATTATTTACAGGAGCAGGAGTTTCGGGAGGTGCACTGGCAGTATTTGGAACAATGTCTGGCAGTGGTGTGCCATCATCTTTACTAACATCAGGGGCTTCAGCTGAGACAGTCTTTTTAGAAGACTGACTGGAGCTTGAAGCCGGCTCAACAACAGGAGGACTTGAAAACACAGTAGCAGAGGGCACATAACTTGAAGCAGCTTGCACGGGAGCTGACTCTTGAACAGTAGAGACACCAACGGGGCATCTTCATCAGACAAAAGTTCTTCTCCATCGGTCTCCATTGGTTCAGAATCAGGCGCCACCATGTTCTGAGGGGTGAGACGATGTCTCTTAGCCCTAAATTTAAGCACCATCTCCACTTCAGAATCAGGAAAGAACGGCGTAGTGGGTATCTCCTCCTTTGCCGCAACAAAACCCTCCGGTGGAGCATAATCGGAGTCATCGCTATCAGTCCCGTATTCAATATCTTCAACCAAAGACATTTTTGCCAACGGAGCACGTCTGGTCCCACTCGACTGGCTCTTGGGAACAGCCTCCGGTAGGTATCCCGGGTTTACCCCACACAGACGCCGCGAGCGTTTTAGTAAGGGGTTCCCAACTCTTCCGAATGTCTCTACAATAAATTTCAGAGTGGGAAAATTATCGACATCAATTTTGTTGCCCGGATTACCTGGGAGAATAGCAGCGTAAGGCTCTGTTGTATCAGCGACGAGAACCAGATCCAATCCGGCGGATGGATTTGGCGTAGACGACTGGGTAGTGGAGATTCCGAGATTAGGACTCTGTGTTGGGGCAGATCCACCAACATTTGCTTCGACAGCCAGGGGAGCCTCGTGCTCGCCTCGAACATCAAGTGGCACATATCTCAGAAGGATGCCAGTGCCAAAAACCACTTCCGGCATCATCATCTTTTTGGACGCTGAGCGAGATGATTTCTTTGTCGAATTGGCTTTCCTTGGACTCATCTTGAAACGAGAGATAAATTGTTTTTGCTGAATATGGAGAGGTTTCTTTGTTGTAATCGCTCTAACAAGAAGCAAAGAGACTCATGAAAACTTTATATCAAAAACCCATAACAAGTGGTTAGTGTGTTAGTGGGATAATAACAATAAAAATTGCAAAATGAGGCCTGAGAAATCAGAGAGGTCATAAGCCCACTAACATTAAAAACTAACCCATTATCATTAAACCCCAAAACATTAACACTACAAACAAATCCAAGATAATCAAGCGCATCAAGATCTTCAATCCACAAGACTACGATAATAACCCATTGGACAGTAAGACACCAAAAAGATAATGAGATTTGAGTAAGAGAAAAACAGACTTTTGTTATGAGCATATTTTCACTTATAAAAACCATAAGATCATTAATTCATCAAACATGCATGTCCTGATTGTATTTCTAAAAAAAAATGACCAAAATAAATAAAATTTACAACTACAGCAGAATGTTAGTTCTTGTGAGATGACATCGGGACTGACATTCGATCAACAAAGTCAATGAGTTGACAATCCTTAACTCGATGAATGACTATGCCATTTATGTTTGAGGATATTTTGCATCCGGGAGTAATATTGCCTCCACTTAATCAGCATAGTAAAAACCTTACAACATCTAAATCCTTACCCAGCTGAAGCGTCAGCAGATCATACTACAGATTTGGAGATCAAGGTAGGTCACCACCCCCGCTGGTGATCCAAAAATAGTGATGGAAGTTTCCACACCAAGTGGTTAAAGATCCAAGGTTATCGCGGGTTGTGGTAAGAAGAGAAAGATAACCCGTGGTCGATCCTGACCTTAAACGTCTTCTAACAACTCTAATCTGGATATGGCTATTCTTGATCCACGACCTGCATCTCTCCCTCCCCCTAAGCGTCGTGCTCAAGGACCCTCAAGCTCGACCTCACCCTCCTTTTCTGAAGGCCTCCTGAACTATGAAGACATTGATTAGTTCCAGCCATATTTGCAAGGTCAAACACTGGTCCCGGATAAAAAGTACTTGGCAACTCTTAGCATTTTAGACCAAGTATCGCTCACCTCCTAATACCTTGCTCGGGTAACTCTCCTCACCTCATTATTTATACGCATTTCCTCACATATTTCCTTACCTTTCTAATATCTCTCATATGACACAGTTTGGACCTCTTTTTGCCTCCCTATCCCGGCACTTGCTATCTACCCAAAGTAAGGATCTCTGGACAAGTGGAAGAAAGCTGCCGACGAGCTAGCATAACAGATCAATAATCAAACAGAGCAGCTTTCCCTGACACAAGGCAAACCGGTGAGGCCCGACGTCAAATAAGAGATCAAATAGAAGAATTTGATGCGATGCAATCAAAGATAACAATGATGGAGACCGAGCTCCATAATTTCAAGATGTGTCATATGACAGAGCTAGAAGACATTGTAGAGAGACGTCAAGCTGAGTTGCAAAAGAGAGATGGAAGCTCATGCTCGTGGGATTAGGGAGGGTCATACTCGCGGGGTCAAAGAAGACCGTCATACTTTCCTAGGGAGTATAATAGGTCGGCGTTTCCATTAATCATACAGAGTTACCTTAACGTCGACTTACCTCCACACTACCGCCTTCCTATAAAAGGTGAGTATTGGTGCAAAACTGTATTTAGGACTTCCATCAAGTGAGCTAACCACCAAGTTTGAATTTCCAAGTGGACCTGGAAAAAGCTCGAAAGGACCGCCCTCCTTTAAATTTTGGAAAGGCGACCTTAACCAAGATTCCAATGCAATATGATGGGACAAATGTGCTTCTCAATCAATCATCTCAGTGTAACTAGGTTACCGAGCTAAACGCACCTTTAGATGAATTCGTTCCTCATATCCCCCCAGCTATTCCTTGTAAATAATAAACAAATCTTACCTTATTATTTATTTCCAATATTATGTAATGTATGTATATTTCTACTGCTTTCTCATACTTAGCAACAATTCAACTTCTTCCGATCTACAAAAAGAAAGTCATTTATCACAATTTAAAACCTACGACCATTCGAACCATTCTGACCTAAACACCAAACATTAATTTTATAACCTTTCATGATGTAAAACAGGTTGATCCTTAGGTATATATTACCTTATCAAACCCCACATAAAAATATCAATCATAAAAACTCAACATACATTGGATCAAACCATTAATAAAAATAAAATGTACCAACACAATTAGTTTATACATATCAAAACCATACACCCATCTTTGACCTAAACAAGCATCAGACCATAACCATCCATGTAACCATATCTGACCTAAACGAGCATCAAACCATAACCATCCATAAAACCATATAACCATAAACCATTCCATATAATCATAAACCATCTCTAACCTAAAAAAGCGTTATACCCTAACCATCCATAAAATCATATAACCATAAACTATTCCATAAAATTATAAACCATCTCCGACCTAAACAAGCGTCGAACCATAACTATCTATATAAGCATCTCCGACATAAAAGAGCGTCAGACCATAACCATCCATAAAATCATATAACCATAAACCATCTCCAGCCTAAACAAGCGTCTGACCATAACCATCCATATAACCATCTTCGACCTTGACGAGCGTTGGACCATAACCATCTATAGAACCATATAATCATAGAATATGTCTGAGACCAATTTTATAACCGTAACTTCCATTCCATTAATTCTCCTCTAACCTAAACAAGCATTATAGAACCCTGAAATAAAATATAATCATATCACCTTCCTATTCTTAGTTAGGCATAATATTTCTTTAGATAGCAGATGTTCCAGCTTCTTGGTACTACCTTAACTTCACCATCTTCAAACACATACGCTCCTACCTTTAATACCTTGGTCACCTTAAATGGTCTAAACCAATTAGGATCCAGCTTATCAGTAGAGTATATTACATCAGCTCATCTCCACACCAGGTCACCGACTTGAAATTACCTTCTTCTTACCTTCTAATTGTATACTGCCTAGATTTTCTGCTTGTACCTAGGGGTGTAATCGAGCCGATTCGAGTCGAACACTGTCAGGCTCGAGCTCGACTGCAAAACTCGAAGCTCGAGCTCGAACGAGCTCATTTTTCTCAAGCTCGAGCTCGGCTCGTTTGAAAACTCGACAAGCTCGAGCTCGGCTCAGCTCGACTCGATTTACATAATATTAATTAAAAAAAACCTAAAAAGCATAAAATAAAATATTTAATATTAGTTTTTATTATATATTTAGGGTATATATGTAAATAAGTGAGTATAGTAAGGATAAAATGGTAAATCTAGTAAAGCTCGATTAGGCTCGCGAGCCTATTCGTTAAGTATTATTGAGCTCGAGTTCGAGTTCGATACATAATCGAGTAGCTCGAGCTCGAGCTCGGCTCAATTAACCTCGAGTTGATTTCGAGCTTTTCTCGAGTCGATCCCGAATAACTCACGAGCCAGCTCGGCTCACTTACACCCCTACTTGTACCTCTCCACCTTTGTAGTAGCCTTTTCCCTTATCTCATCAATTACTTCCAAAGCTGCTTTGGTCAATCTTTCGTTTCCCTTGGGGTTAAAAACAAAACTAGATGGTGTGAGACCCCCCCACCCGCTATCTCTAATGGAATGGCAGCTTCCATTCCATAGACTAGGCTAAGGGTGACTCTCCTTTAGTAGTTTGCGGGGTCATTCGGTAAGCCCATAGAACTGATGATAAATCCTCGAGCCACAATCCCCTTGTTTTTTCCAGCTTTAACTTGACCCCCTGCACTATAGTCCTATTAGAAATGTCAACTTATCCATTATCTTGAGGATGTGCCACTGAAGCAAATCTCTATATCATTTCTATTGTCCTTCACCACTCCTACATCACGTGTTCATTAAATTGCATGTCATTTTTTGAGACCAATATTCGTGGCACTCCATACCTACAAAAAACATTATCAAAAATGAAATCTATCATCCTATGTTAGCCTATGTTGGTCACAACCTCGACCTCCACCCATTTTATAAAGTGATCCACCGCGCCCACCAGATACTATTTCTTGCATGGCGTTTGGAAAGCGGTCTAACAATATCAATCCCCCATTGCGCAAATGAGCAGGGTGAGCTCATCACCATTATATACTTCACTGATACATCGATTATTGGCGCGTGTATCTAACATTTCTTACAGATCATCACTAGTTCACCTTCGATGTTTGTCACCAGTTTGCTTGATGTCCAAGACAAGTTTTATAAAAACGTCAACATTTCTATCAATGTCTTTAGATAAATCAAGCTTAAATCTAAAAAAAAATATCAAGTAAAAATAATTTACTCGCCAAATACGTTTCAGTATAAAGCTTTTCCATTTTTTCCCAAATCTCTTTTGCAGAATCAAGTTTGCCATATTTGCGTAACACAGAGTCAGATAAATTCAAAATTATAGACGAATACGCATATTCATCAATTTCGTCTTTTTTCTCAGCAGTGGTTCCAACAGTCAATGAAAAGTCAATCGCTTTGAAAACTTTATGTTGAATCAAAATACCTTTCAATTTCTACTGCCAAATTTGAAAATCTCATTTTCCGTCAAACGATGCCAATTTAAAAGATGGAAGAGATGTCATTTTTAAAAATACGGAAGTTTTTAAAAAAACGACACAAATAAACATGAAGTTTCAGAAAAAACGCACAAAGCACAAAAACGAGGCAATCAAAGATTTCAAAAGACAACATGCACAAAGCAAATTATGAATGAATCACAATGATGAGCATACGCTGGATTTACAAGTAAGTCATGACTAATGCTTATCGGTCCGATAACTAACTTATTGAAATAAGTCGGTTACCGACCTTAATACAAAATCGATAATCCACGCCCCTCCAGATCCCCTATGGCGCTAAGCAGCCCGGGCAAGAGAGTTTTATGTACGTGAATTATCAAGAGATTTTGAACGATCAATTAAGCAAAAAACTAATTTACGAGATATGATAAACGACACATAATCAATAGAAATATCAACGAGGGTACAAAGAAAACACGTTCGACTAACTTAGAACTAACCTAAATCTACCAGTTAAATCCTAAACAGTTAAACCTGCTACAAGTAGTATTTACGCTACAAAAAAAAAAACAGAGAGGATCAAGCCAATTTACCAGAGTGGGATCCCACGTAGGGACCCTAATCCACCGGAACGGTGGACGACGAGTGCTCTGATACCACTGTTGGGTGGCTCACTGTCCGGTACCGTAATAGTTGTCACAACGAAGACGTGGTTTTAGGTTGTTTCGTCCTCTTTATCAATCGGCCCGGACAACATGTAAAGTTTACTGCCCGTAATTAACTGATGACTCCAAGTTTGCCCGTGCTTGAACAATCCACGAGCAGCAAGCTCGCGAATTTGAATCTGCCCAGACTTAAAGTTAGTAGCCTCGTTTGACTTCCAGCCCATCGCAGGCCCGTTCCTCGGCAACAGTCCCTTTTCTGCGTTTCTGCAATTAGATCAATAGAGCACGGGTTAACAGAAGACAATAAAGAGTTAAGAAATTATACTAAAATAATACTGCCTTATTCATTGAATCTCCGTCAAGAGGTAATAACCTGTTCTACACCATCGTCGGTAGAGCGGATTGGTAGCCCCAGGGTAGGATAAAAGGAGATCCAGCTCAGATATCCCTTCGTGGTCTTATCTTGTCAACAAACCGGAGACCTTGGTTGTGGTGATACGGGACGGTGCTCAGCCTGCCGCCACTGGTAGCAGCCCCCAGAAAACCCCAATAAAACCACTGCAGTACCCTCAAAAAATAAACGGAGAAAACAGACTATCACCAACCCTAAAACTGAATGCCCACAAAAAGAACCATTCAAAGATTGTCCCCAATCAAACCTCACAAGAAATCTCTTTGAAAGCGGGTCGGAAAAGAGAGAGAGCGACGGATTCGCAACGGATCTCCATCACATTCGGGAAGAAGAAAACTGAGAAGGGAGGGGGCTGAATGAATTAGGGTTTAGAGGGATGCCCTTAAGTATTTTAGGGGTCCAGATCGAAGCACTTGAGTTAGATGGTCGAGATCAGTTTCAAGAAGGATCCGAGGGTGGTGACCCGACCCGACCGGGTTCTCCATAGGGTGCTGTCCAAAATGGCGGTGGGCTAAGTATGATGGGCCCGATAGAAGAAAATGGGCCAATTTGGATAATTTGGGCTACATTATAACATTCCTTCCGATTATTTTGACTAAAATTATGGAACTCAAGACTAAAAAACACTATTGTTTAGTTCTTTTTTATTGTGACCATCATTTTGTTAAACTTGTGCATAATCACGGTGTTCCACTAGAGATTTTTGTGACTAAATCATATATATAGAGAGAGACGATTAGTTAAAAATGAGAATCATGTCCTTACTTGTGAACCTAAGGTCAATTATGGGCCTTAGGTCTAATTAAATGGATGGATCAAATTTTTTGTATATTTTCTTATTTGATTAAAAGCATTAGGTTTATATAATAAAAGCACTGCGGGTGCATATAACTGAAATATTAATAAAGTATTGTGGTTGTATAATAAAAACCATTGTTCTGAAAATCGGACCGGTCATCAAACCGGTAAAGCTATAGATTCAGTGGTTCACAGGTCCAACCGTGATCGGACCGGTTTTAATTGTATGTATGTATGTATGTATGTATGTATTGTAAAATTAGAAGGTCTATGGTTTTAAAAATAAGGACCAGATTTGTGATGTTGTTAATCAATGTTAACAACACTGGTTAACAACATCAACTAAACAACACCAGGTTATGCAGCGGATATTTAAAAAGAGAACACGATTAAACAAAATCAGTTCACAAGTAAATACTTGTGAACTTGGGTGTACAAACCCGTAAACTATATTACTTTCGATTCACGTTCAATACACAATTATAAAGTAATATATGGAAACTAAATATCAAGAAACTTGATACTAAATACTTGTTGCCGAAATAGCAAGATCTTCTCCGTTGGTTACGCAACTTCAAAGATCTTGTTTATCACGATCGTTGGCTCCAAGTAGTAGTCGTGTTCTTCCTTCCTTTAGCGTCTTCTTGCATCGTGCGTCTTGCGTTCTTCTCCTCAAGAAAATCGTGCGTCAATCTCTAATAAAAAACCGTCTATCAAGTGTAGGATTACTTGTGTCTTAAATAGACAACTAAGAATCCTAAACTTGGTAAAATCCTAAAAACAAATCCTAAACACAATCTAGGAATAATTAAAGTCTTGTGCATAAACTAGGAAACATAAAATTGTCCTAAATCTAGTTCCCTAATTTATTTTGTGCCCAAGAAAGGCAAATAACAAAATAGGAATTATTGCCAAGAATAAATTCCTCAACATGTATGTATGTATGTATGTATGTATGTATACCACTATTAAATATGTTATAAATAAATAGAATAAATTAATTTAATAAAAATATGATTATAAAATATTTTAAAATTCAATTCAAAGAGTCCATATGAATAAATAAGAGTTTATCAACCACAATACAACATAGAGAAATGTAGTTGAATTAAATATAATGAAGAGAAATCAAATAAAATAGTTCAATTCTTATATCACACTCCAAGTCCAACAACTTCAAAATGAAATAAAATTAACCATCATAATTTGTATTTATTTGTACTCTTCTTACACACATAAAAAAAATCGAGACTTTTGAGCGCGGACCTCTCTTATTTGAGAACCTGAGGCCAATTGTAGGTTTTAAATCTAATTAAGTGGATGAATTATATAAAAAATACTAATTTAAATAATAAAAATATTATTGGGTATATAACTTATTTGTAATAAAAGCATTAGAATCATAAAATAAAAGCACTAGTAGTATATAATAAAAGTACTAGTTTTCAAATTCTCAAATAAGGTTTTGTGTGTGTGTAGGAAATGACTACGGTGCCTTGAAAACACCATGCCCCCTACCCCTCTCTGCATTTACATCCATTGATATGTCCTACTACTTAATTAAGTGAAAAATGATATAGTCATGACACAGTAAAATCTCTTTCTCTGAAGGGTTCAAATGAGTACTCCTCTCTTATTTGAGAATCTAAGGCTAGTTGTGAGGCCTTAAATATAATTAAGTAAATGAACCAAATTTTTATACTTTTCCTTATTTCATGAAAAAACACTAGGATTCTATAAATAAAGCACGGTTGGGGTATATATCTGACATATAATAAAAATATTAAAATTATATAATAAAAAAGTTAGTTCTAAAGTTCTCGTTGAAATTCAACTATATGCCCTCCCTTATTGCTGCGAACTAGTGCTTTTATTATATACCAACAGTATTTTTATTATTGTTCTTAAAACCGGACTGGACGGTCGGTTCAACCGGGAACCGATCACCACACCGGTCCGGTTTTCATGTGAAAATCGGTGGACTCAAGAATCGGTAGAAAACGGCCGAATCGGTCATGAACCGGTGAACCTTTTGACAGATTCAACCAGTTTTTTTGTGTTTTTTATTTTGGTTTTTTTTGCTTTCTTATTTTTATATTAAATAAAAATTGAAATGGTCTTTTTTTTTTTTTTTT
>BMAC01000010.1:3420285-3436823 GCA_014905375.1 Phtheirospermum japonicum
AAATCAGATCTAAATTTCTCAAGGAGAATTTGGGTTTAAGTTCCTTATGTTGAGAAAGCCAAGTGGGATAATAGAGGCATTGTGGTCCAGGCATGGTGCAGCGGAGCTGTTGGAGGTGGCGGGCTGTGTGGAAGCGAATTTATTTGTACGTTCCTAAAGTCAGCAAAATTCATGGCACGGGATGAGACAGAGCAGTAGCCACAACCCACAAACGATGTGGTGATGGCGGATAAATTTAATAACAGCAGCGGGAGCAGGAGATTTTTTATTTTGAGGGGCATATATATAAGTTATTTATTATTCTAATTTTTGGTTTTGAGGGGTGAGTAAATTCTTTCTTCTTTCAATTGTTATTTTATGATGTCCAATGGTGGTGTGTTGGTAATCATTTTGTTTATTTAAGATTTTCTTATTAGAGAAAAATAAATTTGGAAAGGAATAACAAAAATACCCATAAAGATCTTACGTTGAAATCACACGTCGAGCTCCAAATGATTTTTTGAGGTGGAATCTGTCATTAAAAGGTAAACTGAGAAAAACTCATAGTTCAGGAGGCAAAGTGCATGAATAAAAGATTAGGAGGCAAAATGTCAAATCTTGTATAGTTTGGGAGGCAAAAGAAATTCTCTAAAAATAATTTCGAAAGGAAATGACAAAAATACCCCTATATTAATCACGTGAAAATCATGTGCCGAACTCCGATCGCTGGAATCTTCCAATATGAGGTAAAGTGAAAATAAATACACAGTTGAGGAGTCAAAGTGTACAAAATAAAAGATTAGGAGGCAAAGTGTCAAATTGAGAATAGTTTGGGAGGGAAAAAATAATGGTTCTTAAATAGTATTTTAGAAATGAAAAATACCAGAACTAATGAAAAGGTTAAACAAAATTTTTTAAACAATTAAGGGTACCGTGTACGGATTAGCTCGATCTTGAAATAGGCTTTTTTGTTGTTCAGATAAATCGACAATTTCGTAATGAAATTAGCAAAATATATACATGGGTCTTGAGAAAAAGAAAAATACTCCATTGGAACTAACGATTCTGGTGATTAATATAATTCTTACACACATAAAAAAAATCGAGACTTTTGAGCGCGGACCTCTCTTATTTGAGAACCTGAGGCCAATTGTAGGTTTTAAATCTAATTAAGTGGATGAATTATATAAAAAATACTAATTTAAATAATAAAAATATTATTGGGTATATAACTTATTTGTAATAAAAGCATTAGAATCATAAAATAAAAGCACTAGTAGTATATAATAAAAGTACTAGTTTTCAAATTCTCAAATAAGGTTTTGTGTGTGTGTAGGAAATGACTACGGTGCCTTGAAAACACCATGCCCCCTACCCCTCTCTGCATTTACATCCATTGATATGTCCTACTACTTAATTAAGTGAAAAATGATATAGTCATGACACAGTAAAATCTCTTTCTCTGAAGGGTTCAAATGAGTACTCCTCTCTTATTTGAGAATCTAAGGCTAGTTGTGAGCCTTAAATATAATTAAGTAAATGAACCAAATTTTTATACTTTTCCTTATTTCATGAAAAAACCACTAGGATTCTATAAATAAAGCACGGTTGGGGTATATATCTGACATATAATAAAAATATTAAAATTATATAATAAAAAAGTTAGTTCTAAAGTTCTCGTTGAAATTCAACTATATGCCCTCCCTTATTTGCTGCGAACTAGTGCTTTTTATTATATACCAACAGTATTTTTATTATTGTTCTTAAAACCGGACTGGACCGTCGGTTCAACCGGGAACGATCACCACCACCGGTCCGGTTTTCATGTGAAAATCGGTGGACTCAAGAATCGGTAGAAAACGGCCGAATCGGTCATGAACCGGTGAAACCTTTGACAGATTCAACCAGTTTTTTTGTGTTTTTTATTTTGGGTTTTTTTTGCTTTCTTATTTTTATATTAAATAAAAATTGAAATGGGTCTTTTTTTTTTTTTTTTTGAGTACAAATAAATACAAATTATGATGGTTAATTTTATTTCATTTTGAAGTTGTTGGAGACTGGGAGTGTGATATAAGATTGAACTATTTTATTTGATTTCTCTTCATTATATTTAATTCAATACATTTCTCTATGTTGTATTGTGGTTGATAAACTCTTATTTATTCATATGGACTCTTTGAATTGAATTTTAAAATATTTTATAATCATATTTTTATTAAATTAATTTATTCTATTTATTTATAACATATTTAATAGTGGTATACATACATACATACATACATACATACATGTTGAGGAATTTATTCTTGGCAATAATTCCTATTTTGTTATTTGCCTTTCTTGGGCACAAAATAAATTAGGGAACTAGATTTAGGACAATTTTATGTTTCCTAGTTTATGCACAAGACTTTAATTATTCCTAGATTGTGTTTAGGATTTGTTTTTAGGATTTTACCAAGTTTAGGATTCTTAGTTGTCTATTTAAGACACAAGTAATCCTACACTTCACACACGGTTTTTATTAGGGATTGACGCACGGAATTCTTGAGGAGAAGAACGCAAGACGCACGACGCAAGAAGACGCTCAAGGAAGGAAGAACACGAATACTACTTGGAGCCAACGTTCGTAATAAACAAGATCTTGGAAGTTGCGTGACCAACGGAGAAGATCTTGCCATTTCGGCAACAAGTATTTAGTATCAAGTTTCTTGATATTTAGTTTTCATATATTACTTTATTATTGTGTATTGAACGTGAATCGAAAGTAATATAGTTTACGGGTTTGTACACCCAAGTTCACAAGTATTTACTTGTGAACTGATTTTGTTTAATCGTGTTCTCTATTTTTATTTTCCGCTGCACTTTTATATTCTGTTATCGATGTTGATAATCTGATGTTGATAACATTGATTAACAACATCACAAATCTGGTCCTTATTTTTATAACCATAGACCTTCTAATTTTACAATTGGCATCTAGAGCGGGTTACTTAATCTCTTAAGTATTGATCCTTATTTTTTAGGTGCTATGGATGCTCAAGGCAACCCGAGGCCTTTAATCCTTAATGGTGAGAATTATTCTCTCTGGAAACAGAGAATGAGGTGGCACTTGAAGAGCATGGATGAACGAGTTTGGAAGACCGTCTTAGTTGGATGGGAAAAGCCACGTGTCACGGATGGCGAGGGCGATGCCATTCCCAAGAAGGAGGAAGATTGGACTGCTGATGAAGCAGCTGCTGCAAATTGGAACTCTAAATGCATCAACGCCTTGTGTGGCTATGTAGATGCAAGCTACTATCGTATCATCAAAAACTGTGAGTCGGCAAAGGATGCTTGGGACGCACTCCAAAGGGTGTGTGAAGGAACGGCAAGCGTGAAGAAATCCAGACTAAGAATGCTCATGTCCACTTTTGAGGCTATGAGAATGAATGAGAAAGAAACCATCATGGACTACTCTGTGAGATTGGCGGAAATAGCAGAGGAGTGCAAAGAATTGGGTGAAGCCATAACAAATTCTCGTCTTGTAGGAAAATTGCTAAGATCCATTACAAAGAATTATAGCATGAAGGTGGTGGCAATAGAAGAAGCCAAGGATGTTGATAACATCGATTTCAACACCTTAGTTGGAAATCTCAAACAATATGAGATGGAACATGTCACTTCCAACTCGAAAGAGAATGTTGCTTATTCTTCTGATTTAATTAAAGTAGGGGATGAAGATGACGAGGAATTTGACTTTAATGGAATTATTAAAAGGATGGAGTCGACTACTCTCGAAGAAGATGAACTGGCCCTTGTTACTCAACGCTTCAACAAATTCTTGAAGAAGAAGAACAACTCTGGAAGCTCAAGTACAAGGAACAGGACACAAATAACCACTCCAAAGTCTACTGTACGAACTCTTCCACAATCTCAGTCCTCAATCTCAATTTCCAATGTGTCAAGCTCTTCAAAACAACTCAGCGAGATACAATGTCACGAATGCAAAGGTTGGGGACATTACAAGAATGAGTGTCCCACCTTTCTTAGAAAGAAAAGTATGATCGCTACCGACTTTACTGAAGACGTTAATGATTCCGAGCCACTTGATCCAGTCCCAGCATTATTCTCCCATGTTGTTTGGGACGACGATATCCATGTTGGTTTGCTTGCAGATAACATCGTGTGCCTGAATGCTGAGACCATTGACTATTATGAGGAATATGAGCAGCTGAGTTATCATCACTCCAAGTCCAACAACTTCAAAATGAAATAAAATTAATCATCATTTATTTGTACTCCAAATAAAAAAAAAAGACCATTTCAATTTTTATTTAATATAAAAATAAGAAAGCAAAAAAAAACCAAAATAAAAAACACAAAAAAACTGGTTGAATCTGTCAAAGGTTCACCGGTTCATGACCGATTCGGCCGGTTTTCTACCGATTCTTGAGTCCACCGATTTTCACATGAAAACCGGACCGGTGTGGTGATCGGTTCCCGGTTGAACCGACCGGTCCAGTCCGGTTTTAAGAACAATAATAAAAATACTGTTGGTATATAATAAAAGCACTAGTTCGCAGCAAATAAGGGAGGGCATATAGTTGAATTTCAACGAGAACTTTAGAACTAACTTTTTTATTATATAATTTTAATATTTTTATTATATGTCAGATATATACCCCAACCGTGCTTTATTTATAGAATCCTAGTGTTTTTTCATGAAATAAGGAAAAGTATAAAAATTTGGTTCATTTACTTAATTATATTTAAGGCTCACAACTAGCCTTAGATTCTCAAATAAGAGAGGAGTACTCATTTGAACCCTTCAGAGAAAGAGATTTTACTGTGTCATGACTATATCATTTTTCACTTAATTAAGTAGTAGGACATATCAATGGATGTAAATGCAGAGAGGGGTAGGGGGCATGGTGTTTTCAAGGCACCGTAGTCATTTCCTACACACACACAAAACCTTATTTGAGAATTTGAAAACTAGTACTTTTATTATATACTACTAGTGCTTTTATTTTATGATTCTAATGCTTTTATTACAAATAAGTTATATACCCAATAATATTTTTATTATTTAAATTAGTATTTTTTATATAATTCATCCACTTAATTAGATTTAAAACCTACAATTGGCCTCAGGTTCTCAAATAAGAGAGGTCCGCGCTCAAAAGTCTCGATTTTTTTTATGTGTGTAAGAATTATATTAATCACCAGAATCGTTAGTTCCAATGGAGTATTTTTCTTTTTCTCAAGACCCATGTATATATTTTGCTAATTTCATTACGAAATTGTCGATTTATCTGAACAACAAAAAAGCCTATTTCAAGATCGAGCTAATCCGTACACGGTACCCTTAATTGTTTAAAAAATTTTGTTTAACCTTTTCATTAGTTCTGGTATTTTTCATTTCTAAAATACTATTTAAGAACCATTATTTTTTCCCTCCCAAACTATTCTCAATTTGACACTTTGCCTCCTAATCTTTTATTTTGTACACTTTGACTCCTCAACTGTGTATTTATTTCACTTTACCTCATATTGGAAGATTCCAGCGATCGGAGTTCGGCACATGATTTTCACGTGATTAATATAGGGGTATTTTTGTCATTTCCTTTCGAAATTATTTTTAGAGAATTTCTTTTGCCTCCCAAACTATACAAGATTTGACATTTTGCCTCCTAATCTTTTATTCATGCACTTTGCCTCCTGAACTATGAGTTTTTCTCAGTTTACCTTTTAATGACAGATTCCACCTCAAAAAATCATTTGGAGCTCGACGTGTGATTTCAACGTAAGATCTTTATGGGTATTTTTGTTATTCCTTTCCAAATTTATTTTTCTCTAATAAGAAAATCTTAAATAAACAAAATGATTACCAACACCCACCATTGGACATCATAAAATAACAATTGAAAGAAGAAAGAATTTACTCACCCCTCAAAACCAAAAATTAGAATAATAATAACTTATATATATGCCCCCTCAAAATAAAAAATCTCCTGCTCCCGCTGCTGTTATTAAATTTATCCGCCATCACCACATCGTTTGTGGGTTGTGGCTACTGCTCTGTCTCATCCCGTGCCATGAATTTTGCTGACTTTAGGAACGTACAAATAAATTCGCTTCCACACAGCCCGCCACCTCCAACAGCTCCGCTGCACCATGCCTGGACCACAATGCCTCTATTATCCCACTTGGCTTCTCAACATAAGGAACTTAAACCCAAATTCTCCTTGAGAAATTTAGATCTGATTTTGATTTTGAATCTTGAATTTTGTATTTTTTTTCCTTTTTTTTGTTCACTATTATGTATTTATTTTATTTTTGAATCAAGAAGCTCTAGAACTAAAACCTAGTGGTTTTATGTTAGTTTTTTAGATTGAGTATCTTAACTTCTTAACTTTTTTATTTTTGGTATAGGAAGATGGTTGACAGTGATAATGGTGAGATTGTAGTGGTTTGATTTTCTTTTTTGAGCAATATATAGTTACGAAATGGAATCCTTTCATATGTAGCAATAGTTTAGCTTTTTTTTAGATTTGTAGATTTAGATGAATGGTGGGAGGTGGTAATCCTTCTTTTTTTTTGGCCAGGTTTTTTGATTTTATTTTCTAGACTTTTAATTGATTATTAGATTAGAAATAATTGCAATATAAGATGATGGAAATATCCTACAAATC
Source organism: Phtheirospermum japonicum (assembly GCA_014905375.1). Classification (NCBI taxonomy): domain Eukaryota; kingdom Viridiplantae; phylum Streptophyta; class Magnoliopsida; order Lamiales; family Orobanchaceae; genus Phtheirospermum; species Phtheirospermum japonicum. Next base: position 3,426,939 of record BMAC01000010.1, read on the forward strand.
TCACGTTGAAATTATGTGCCGAGCTCCATTCGATTTTTTGTACCAGAATCTGTCATTGGGAGGTAAACTGAAAAAAACGCATAGTTCAGGAAGCAAAGTGCACGAAATAAAAGATTAGGAGGTAAAGTGTCAAATCCTGTATAGTTTGGGAGGCAAAAAAATTTTCTCTAAAAATAATTTCGAAAGCAAATGACAAAAATACCCCTATATTAATCACGTGAAAATCACATGCCAAGCTCCGGTCGTCGGAATCTACCAATAAGAGGTAAAATGAAAAAAATACATAGTTCAGGAGGCAAAGTGTACGAAATTAAAGATTAAGAGGTAAAGTGTCAAGTTGAGTATAATTTGGGAGGGCAAAAATATTTTTCTCTACTTTTTTTTTTACCTTTAATTGTTGGGTTTTGAAAACCATACTTTTTAGAAAGGATTTTGGAAAGCACTTTTAAGAACCCACTTTCTATAACAGTTCAACAAGTAACAGACTCAAAATACTAATCTATACACAGGTAAAAAAATTTCTCAAATAGCTGCTAAATCATTTTAGAATTTGCAGACTTTCTAGAATGGTTGTATTTAGAACGAATGCAAAATCATTATAAAATGTATTTTACACCCTATCTAGAATGTATTTTCTACACTAGTGATGGCCATATGTATTTGCATTTGTGAATGTATTTTCACAAGAAATTATGATACTTTTGGAATACATATCGGAGATTACTTAAAATAGCTGAATTAAAAACTTATATTGGGTTTAATAACTTGGTGCTGGGTTTTAGAACCCGGTGCTAGGTTTAGAATGCATGATATTTTTATAAAAGAGGAGAAACTAACAAATTGCAAGTGTTTTGTGGACTTGGATCCCCTACACTTTATTCAGAACAATTAAGCTTTAAAGGAAAGAAGAGAAGGCAATATGTTGTGTATGCAATTCGAATGTGAATGAGTGAATGATTATGAATTTAGTTCAGGGTTTATATAATTGCTGGAAAATTGTGTTCTAACGAACATAACTTTTGAAAATGAACTCCAGATCAAAAAGGCATGACTTTAGGTAGCAAATAGGTGCTTTTACAGAGAGTCGCCTTATTTAGTTGTTTTACGGTCCAAACATAAAAAATCAAACGCATGCTTTTGTTTGATGGTTAGAGCAGGCTGTTGGACCGAACTAAGACTTCCAGACATACACAAGTCCAATCACAAACACCGCTTTAGATGACAAAAGTTTTTGGCCCAGATTGATAAGACTGGAGGCCCAAGACTGACCAACCCAAACCCAAGCCCACGGCCCACGACCCACGACCAGTGCCCGAGCATAAGCCGGCATGGGTCGGCCGGACGACGGAATGACTGGGCATGGTTAGAGCGGCGGAATTCGGCAACTTTAGCCATATAAAGGCCACCATTGAATATGTTCTTATTTCTTAAATTTTGTATTTTGAAACTTTTTTTTGAAAATATTTAAATGTTTATGGATATAACTCATTTTCAATTGTTTCTCCCCAAACATTTCGATTCATTTTCTAAAATAATTTATTTAATTATTAATTATTGCACAACTTTTCATAAATTTTACTATTAAATGACTCATAAAACTTTCACTACCAATCATTTTCAATCCTTATTTTACTCTTTTTTAATATTAAATTAACTTTAATAATTATATTTTCATCTCATATTAATTCACACACTTAAAAAATATTTTTCTTTATTAAATTTTCATTCACATTCTATTTCCAACTCTATACTATATTATATTATGTGTCTAACTTTAAACATTAATTTTTACATTCGAAATTGGTTGATAAATTTCAAATCATATTCTTATCTACTTCAATATTAAATTAAGAATACAATACTCGTCTCCATTTTCTATAAATAAAATCCAATTGAATATTGGTCAACAATGAGTTAACACCTCATTTTCACTACCAATTTCCAACTATACTTAGCAGTGATTGTTAATGTAAAACAATAATTAAAAGTGAGTGATATCTGGAGGGGGGGATTAAAAGCAATTGCATGTTCAGACAAAAGGTTCTTTTATTTTTAAATTTATTTTTTTGGCTTTAGGCAAAATTTTGTACAATTTTACAACTATCCACTTAAATGGCGCTGGACTCCTCAAAATAAAATTTAAACAAATAATACGTCATGATTTGAGAATTCGACGATATTATTACGTTATCAAGATATTAATTATATAATAACTTATTCAAATAATGGTTTTGGTTTTTGTACCAACAAATAGTTAATTACGTGGATAGAGAAAAGGTGTAATTTCTCAAAAACAAAAGGCTACGGCTCATTGTCGGGTCTTTTTCCACTGCATTACGATTTCTGGTTTGTAATTATACAAACCTAAAGGCTAAAACCAACCCGGCCCATCAAACCATTGAATTCACATTATTATGTGCTTTAATGTTGGTTTGGTGTATCTTGGTTGATCTTTTTACAGTTCGACTGTTCCAGATTTGTCTTCCAGGACTTGCGAGTAATTGTATGACATTCTTCTTTTTTTAAGGACATTTTCTAAAATTAGGCAGAGAAAAAAGAGGGCTCGAGAAAATAATGTAAATTGACGACAGTTGAGTTTTTAAAAATAAAATAAAATGATGATTAGTACGGCCTCCATTTTTTTAAGAGTGTACACATGGGTGCACGTTGTATTGTACACCCACAAATAAATATTTAATACAATGAAAATGAAGATTTAATACAACCGAGTATATTTTTACAACCGATCTAATAGTGTGTTCATCTATATTATGAAAATTTTTACAATTTATTACATTGAAACTCATATTTATTACATTCAAGAGAGATGATTTTTTATCACAGGTTTTTTTTATAAAATTAGACACGAACATATTTATCACAACAAATAAGAACATTATTATGTCGGCTATATGTTCATAAATGCACATTTATTATAGTAAATATGAAAATATATCACAATAAATATAAAAATTTATTTTGACGGAAATGAACATTTATCATATTTAAGATTTACTTTTTACCTAAGTGTATGGTATAATGTACACCCAAGTGAATATAATAATTTGCCCACTATTTTACTGCAGATGTCAAATCATATCTTAAAAATAGATGGTGTTGCATTATTATGGTTATGCTTGGTTTAGCTTTTAATAAGCGCTGATTACTTATTCCACCTATTCCACCCCATTAAACTCTTTTGGCCCGTTTGATACATACTTTCAATAAGTGACTGATAGTTGAATGAAAAAAAACTCTTCGTTTTTATCTTCTTTTTTATATAATTCTTTATGGACTAACTTATAATAATAAAGTTTTACATAAATATTATTTTTAATTAATTTCTTATTTATTAAAATGATTGTCGTTATCATTGTTCATATTTTTTCTTAATTTATTAATATATATTTAGAAAGTCATTATTTATTATTATAACATTTATTATTATTATTTTATAATTTCCTTGCTTTATATATAAAAACTTTTTAACATGTCGACATTGATAAATTAACCCCCAACCAGTTAATACCCTTAAATACTAACAAAATATAATTTATTCCAAGTGTGATCGAACCTAGGATGTGTTGCGCCGGTTGCTTCCAAGGGCGAGAATTGAACTGCTGGGCCAACTGATGTTTGGTATTAATGTTTTTTAGGAAATGACTATGGTGCCTTCAAGGTACCATGTCTCCCACCCCTCGTGCATTTACATCCGTCCATCTTAAAATATTTATACCCTAAAATTGATCCAATGGTTATAAATAGGCGAGGAATGGTGCCTTCACGGCACCGTAGAACTTTCCTGTTTTTTAACTGCATATTATTATACAATTTTCTTTTCACAATTACTCTTAACCCTATATACTACTACAGAAAAGAAATATAATATTGGCAGTTTAATATCAATTTTGAAAAAGTTGATGCTAAAATCCTCACATTGGTTACTAAAATATCCTACGTTAAATAGAAGATTTCACATCTTTTTTTAAAGAACCAACGTCGTTTAAAGTATTTGACGTCGTTTTTTTTTTTAAACCAATGTGAGATTTTTTCCTTTAAAAATGTCAAATTATAAAAATAAAATAAAAATAATGATCCTATCAAACTCCCATAACCATTACTTGAATCCCGTAAGTCCCCATGATCACTGCCTTAAAAACTCGCTCCCTCTCGCGTCCTCCATCTTCATTTTCAATCTCTACATTCGCATCTCATCACTGCCAAAATTTCATTCGCTACCATAACCTCCAACAACACTCGCTATGTTGTGCATCTCTCTCCAAGGACCGTCCCCAGAGAAAATTGGTGAGGATATCAACATGGTCTGGAAGGGCCTCTACTTCACCGTCAGTCTCACGGCCTAAAACCTTCAGTCAAAGTTCACCATCGTCCCATCAGCTACCTTATTAGTCAACAAGGCGTCGAAGGCGTTAGAGTAGAGTGCCCGACGTTCCAATTAGATTGGATCTTATTCTACTTGTATAATAATTTTATAGGAAATTATATTAATAAACGCAACTTTTTTTATCTTATGTTTTCGCTTTTATTATATTTGCACGTATGATAAAGTTCTTAGACCAATTTAAACTATGAGATATGATTGCACATACGATGGCAAACATGGAACATGTCTCTAAGGTTTCGGTCTTAAACATGTTCCAAGTCAATGGGTTTTTCAAGATAGGATATTGAATATCCTGGTAAGACTTGCGCATATGATGCATGCTTGTAAGACAAGGATGTTGCATTCAATTAATATCAGCGTTGTGACGCGAGTGCGTATATGTGGGTGCTTGTTGGAGAACAAGTTCATTGAACATGACCCGATGAAAGTTTTTAATTGGAAGATTTGTCTGTCGAATAAGAATTTTCATATTTCAATAGTACATGATTAATCCTTTGACTTGAGGCACGATGGTAGCCTTGTGCATATCATGCCATACTTAGATTTATCTTTTGATTGCTTGGCAATCATAAAAGGGTATTTTTGGTATTGTATCGATGTGCATGGAGGTTTGTCTGTAGCCATCATAGAATTTGACACTTGTCTATGGACAAGGGAGTATCCTGTGAGTTTTCATAGTTTGTGATTCAAAGACCTTGGACAGGGCACGATGAATATTGATTCATAAATGAATTACTTAAACTTGAAATGAAATCACAGTTATTAAATCAATTAGGTTTCAACTTATAAATCAATGCCCAAGATTTAATCGAGAAACTAGTTGTCGAAAGGATCGTACATATATGGACTTGTAATTGAAATAGATTTGCTCGCTATTTCACCTAACACTGGGTAGTCATGCTACTTGCTAGATGTTGCCATGATTTGTAGTTTCTTGAAATTAAAGAGTTAATCTCAAGAGAATTAATTAATTAAATTAATTAATATAATAAATTGTTATAACTAAACTTACAAAAGTTGTAAGCCTATTGCTAGTGTTAGTCATGAACCTAAAGGGGTCACACATAATTTTGGTTGTTAACATTTTAAGATTGATAAATCCAATGGTTGGAATAATTAATTAATTTGAATTAATTAAATGAGATTTTAATTTAATTCAATTATTGGGTTACATATTTAATTATATAATTTGATTATGTAATTAAATCTATTTTGATTAGAAATCCCAGTTAAAGGAATATATATATTAAATTAGTCAATTGAATTGATTAATTTAAAGTCATGGAATTAATTAATTGATTGAATTAATTAAATAGTTGGATTTTAAATACAAGTCCATGCAATTTTCTAGTAGGCCCTGATTGTAGAAGCCCACTAGAACAATTGAAGACTTTAAAATAAAATTAATTTATATGATATATTTGTATATAATATAAATATATATATATAAAGGTAATTGGGACCAAGTCATACTCTTTGTTTTGAAAGAGTCCGATGACTTGTGGAGGAATTCTTTTCCTAGTTATATGATTAATTAGTTAGTTCAAATTAGATCTCATACTTAACCTAATTAACACACACACACACACACACACACACACACACACACACACACACACACACACACACACATATATATATATATAAGAAAAGATGGAAAAAGGTTAACATAACCCCCTTTTTGATAAGAAAGCTGCAATCGTTTTTAGGCAAATTATTAGATGGACCCAAGTGCACCTATTCTCATATATAAATTAGAATTCCAGAACCTCACACGATTTTTTCATTCTTTTTTCTGAACTCTTGTTTTCACGGGCGATCCATCGATTTACCAGCAACGATAAAATTCCCCAATATTCCATTGCCAAAGTTTTTATCGATTTCGTCCGAATAATAATCCATCACCGGCGATCCCCATCGGATTTAACAACAATGACAAGCAACGACGATCTCCATCGATTTTAACAGAAAATAATTTTGAGTTTTTCTTTGATTTCTCAATTTTTGCTCCACCACCAACAAACAAATCCTTCAATCCTTATGGACTTGAATCTGGTAGATGTTCCAATGGACGTGAATTGGTTCGAGGGTAAGTTATTTTGGAAGTTGATTTATTTTTGTATTATATTAGGTTTATGGTATTTTTTTTCTCTATAGTTCTTCCGATTTGTGTTTCTCCTGGAAATATTCCAGTCTCTGGTGCGAGTTCGAACATTCATGAAAATAGTTCGATTACAGGTTTATAACTTCTCCTTTTACTATTCATGAGTTGTATATGTGATGATATGCGAGTCTGTACATGCTGTTATGTGAGTCTGTATGTGATGGTATATAGAAGCAGAATGTAATGATATGTGTAGTTAGATGTGATAGTATGTTAAAATCCTTATGTGATGATATACGAGGAATAATGTGATGATATGTGTAGCAGAATGAGATGACATGTATAGTTAGATGTGACGAGATGCGAAATCTGTATGTGACGATATACGAGCAATAATATGTAATGATATGTGAAAACAATATATGATGATATTTGAAAGCAGAATGTGATAATATTGTAGTGAGATATGATGATATGCGAAAGTAATATATAATGATATGTGGCAGTACTATGTGGTTTTAGATGTTGATGTGTGACATTTGTATGTGATGATATGTGGCAGTAATATATGATGATATGTTTTAGTAATATGTGATGATATGTGGTAGTAACATGTGATTTGATTTTTTTTCCCTTTTGATTTGCTTTATTTTTTATTTTATGTAGTGAATTCTATTGATGGTGATAGTCAGTCACTTGAGAGAGTAACGTGGGATGATAATTTGGTTGGCATTATAGTAGATTCCGTTAACGAGGCTTACACTTGTATAATGATCATGCGTATAGGGTTGGGTTTAGTGGGTTGGGTTTAGTGTTAGGAAGGGGAAGGATAGGAAGAGGGTTGATGGCTCTCTTTCGATGAAGATTTTTCTTTGTTCTAAGGCTGGTCAGAAACAAATTTTTTTAAAAAGTAGGTCTTATACCAAATTAAATGTTAGAACATCTTGTACTTCTTCTATTCAGTTTGATATTGATCGTAGTGGTTTGTGGGTTGTTACTGCACATAAAAATGAGCACAACCATGTGTTATGTCCACCTATCTCTAGTCATCTTCTTCCATCTCATAGGCAGATTTGTCCGACTCGACTTGCTTATCTTAAAGAGTTAAAAAGAGTGGTGTTGGTGTGGCTGATGGTGTACGAGTTTTGAAAAATCAGTCCGGTGGTTCACCTTTTTTAGGTTTTAGCACTAGAGATGTATATAATGCATTGAGTAAATCAAACGTATTTGATGGTACTGATTCCAACACATTAATTCGATTTTTCAAACATAGGCAAGTTAATGAGAAAGATTTTTTCTTCGATTTTGAGGTGGATAATGAGTCTAGATTGTGTAGTTTTCTTTGGAGAGATGGGCGTATGCGGCAGGATTATGAGTTAATTGGCGATTTGTTGGTGCATGATACTACGTATCGCACTAACAAATATGATATGATTTGTGGTCCATTTGTCGGCATGAACCATCATGGTAAGAATGTGATGTTTGGGTGTGGGTTTCTAATGAATGAGAATCGAGTCATTTGAGTGGTTGTTTGGCACTTTTTTGAGATCCATGGGCGGTAAGCACCCTACTACAATTATGACCGACCAATCTGCTGCCATGGCTGCTGCTATTTCCAAGATTCTCCCAATGTCACGACATTGACTCAACGTTTGGCATATTGGGGAAAACTCGAAGACAAACATCAGATCGCTAAGAAGTCAAAAAGGTTTTATAGACCTTTTCAACTATTTGCTCAAGTACGTGGAAATAGAGGCTGAATTCCAGTTTTACTGGGAAAAGTAAGTAAATATTTGTATGCTTAAATTATGTATTGATTTTTGTTGATAATATATTACAGCAATATGTGATGATATTTGGACTTATTATATGATGATGTGTAGTAGAATTATGTGATGATATCTTAAACAAATTCATGTTTAAGGTTTTCTTTTTTTGCTAATGATATACGAAATAAATTGTGATGATATGTGTCAGCGATGTGTGATGATAAGTGTCAGCGATGTGTGATGATATGTGTATGTAGTGCGTGATGATATCTGTGTAAGTAATGTGATGATATCTGAAATACAATCTGGTTTTAGGGTTTTGCTTTTTTGCTAATGATATATGGAAGTAAAGTGTGATGATAACTATGAGTGTTGTGTGATGAAATGTGTCAGTAATGTGTGATGGTATCTGAAACGGATTCAGGTTTTTTGGGTTTACTTTTTTGCTGATGATATTTTGGTATAAAGTGTGATGATATGTGTCAGTTATGCTTGGTTTTCTATTTTTTTTAGGATGGTTACAGATTATGGATGTCAGGATAATTCTTGGTTACTAAGGCTTTATGATATAAGAGCAAAATGGTGTCCTGCGTTAACAAGGATTGATTTTCAGGTGGCATTTTATCTTCTCAAAGAAGTGAGAGCACAAATCATGCTCTTACAAGGAAATTATCAACTCAACATGATTTTCTCAAGTTGACAGCTTTAACATTCCAGCAAATCTAATCTCCTGGACTGCTACTTTTTGTTCATCAGTAAGATATTCAATCAGTTTGAAGAGAGGGTTAGGAGATGTCTTGAATCGGATATGGTCTTTGTTCAATTTACGAATAAACTTCTTCTTTTGAGGAAGAGGATTTTCTAGATCAGTTCCAGGTTGATTTCGTTTACGAATCTGCTGCAACACAACATGAAAAATAAATAAAATAGACCATCACATACACCAACCACATACCATCTCATACAGCAACTACATATCATCTAATAAACCAAACACAAATAACCACATATCACATACACCAGCGGTATATCATCACATACACCAATCACATGTCATCCTATACACCAGGCACATATCATCACATACAGCAGTCACATATCATCCTATACACCAGGCACATATCATCATATTTACTAGCCACATATAGTAGTCACATGTCATTACATATACTAGCAACATATTATCCTATACACCAACCACATACCATCACATACACCAACCATATATCATCTCATACACCAACTACATATCATCTAATACACCAAACACAAACAACCACATACCATCTCATACACCAACTACATATCATCTAATACACCAAACACAAACAACCACATACCATCTCATACACTAACTACATATCATCTAATACACCAAACACAAACAACCACACATACAGCCAGTCACATATCATCCTATACACCAGGGCCACATATCATCATATTTACTAGCCACATATAGTAGTCACATGTCATTACATTATTACTAGCCACATATTATCCTATACACCAACCACATACCATCACATACACCAACCATATACTCATCTCATACACCAACTACAATATCATCTAATACACCAACACAAACAACCACATACCATCTC
>BMAC01000010.1:3444809-3460623 GCA_014905375.1 Phtheirospermum japonicum
AATGAGAACTGAACCCCTGACCTCAAGGGTGAGGGTGTGAACACATGTAATACTAATTTTGTTTGTTTTATATTTATTACATATATCATCTAAATATATATATTATATTTATAAATACTTATATATTTATATAGTACTGTCAAAAAGTGCTTTATAATAATTTTATATGTATTGAAAATGATATGCTTTATATTTATACTATAAAAAAAAGAAACATAGGGAAATCATCTACAAGTTTTAATACCAGTAGATAAAACTCAATCCGTCGGTAAATTCGTTGTTAATTATCAACGGATTCTTTCTATCGGTATTGACTTTTTTTTTTAGTGAAAATTACCTTTTTAAATACTTAATTGCAAAAAAGTAAATAAAATGGTAAAAGAGGAATAATAACAAAATACTTCCTAAGCTTATTCGAAATGATTTCAATAGAAGCATTTAAGATAAACTCGACGTTTTTCATAAAATTTTATTTAGTAAACTCTCTAATTAATCTATTAGTGAACTTATTGTACACACGAAAAATACACTTATTGATATTAATGGTATAATATTATTTATTCTTGGCAAAATGATTAGAACTGATGAGCGAAAGAAAAAGAGGGACGATGAATTAATAATGTGTTTTCTAAAAGTTTTATGAACAATGGTGTATTTAAAGGTAAAAAAATCGGCGGAACCAAAATGAAAAGTTTTTGTTAACCAATCAATCACTCCCTAATGCCTTATTTATTAAGACTAGTCCAAGTTGTAGGTGATCAAAAAATGAATAGTATTTCTTAAACATACCAAAATGGCATTGAGACTTTCAATTCCAATGTATATTCCATGGCGTCGTATGAATAGTATGTGAATAAAATGGTGCTCTTTATTGTATACGTATCTTTTATGAAATCTAAACTCGTCAAAATGGGCCCGCTTTCAATATTAGCTAATCCTGTAAAATAGGGCAGTAGCGTTACTTTTTTGGTTGTTTTATTAAGCTCTGATTCCTTCTTTCACTTGGGTTTGTCAGCAGATACTCGAGCTATCCTTTTTCTTGTAGTGATCTTGTGACGATAAAGGCCAAAGTGGAGCTTGTAAACTTTCCCAAAATCTACCAATGCTGATGTTGTTTTGTGGCGTGAGTGACACATTTATACAACAAAAAGCTAGCCTGCCTTGGTACATTGTGGCCATGTCTCTATCTACTTCAGATCTATGTTGATTTGGTTTTAACTCCTCTTTTATTTTTTTTGAGTTTTTACTGAAGATTATATTTTTTTAATAAATACTACTCCCTCCGTTCTCATTTAAATGACGTTCTGACTTAAATTAGCAGAATTAAAAATTCTATATATTGCCTAATATACCCTTGGAAAAATTTCTTTAAAATAGGATAAAATCTTGTTTCCATCAAGTTTCTCTCCTCTCGCTTATATTCCTGCTTTCAAAGTACAAACAAAATTCTCAATCTCCCTCAAAATATACACCGTATTCTCCCTCTCGCTCGCGCGTCTATTCATGAAATTCTTCTATCCCAATTTTCAATTTTGGAGCCGCTGTTTTAAAAAAAAATAAAAATAAATAAATACATGGAGCCAAATGCGAAAAAACTCACTGTTCTTTGGTTTCTTATATATAGAGGTAGTGAAATCATGAAGGTAAAATAAACACATCCATGGCTGCCAACACTCAAAATCGAGAACGAGAGTTATTATTTGACTTGAATGTTAATCCAGATATTTCAGACGACGACGAGTAGGAGTTGTCATTGAATGAGATTGGCTCAAATCCTCATAACGTGCAACCCGATGAGGAGATAGGGGGTACAATTCCACTGTAATCACATCATCCACGGAAGGAACTTTGTTACTTGATTTGAATGTGAACCCAAATCAGGAGTTTGAGTCTCCATTGCTAGAGTTGGATGTTGGCCAACTACAAGAAGATGAAGAAAAAAAATAAAATATGTAGTTGTTTTTTAAAAGAATTATTTTGATATTTATTTTTTGAAAATTTGAAAATGATTATGTTTTTCTATTGAAAATTATAGCATGATTTTTTTTTGGTCCATTGTTAGAATCATGTTGATATGTACTTTTACGGCTGATCAAACTTCAGAAAAAGTGTATTTTGATGAGACAGTGTGTAATAGTATAACTTCTTCTTCTTCTTTTTTTTTTCTTCTGTATACTCATGAGTCATAGTTTGGTTTAAAAAATGAATAGGCATTATATTTTTTTTATGTATATAGTTTGGTTTCATGGTATACATAAGTTACTTTGTTTTTATTTATTTTTTGTGACACTGATGTCATGCAATGCACAAACAACTTGGAAGCATCTGAAGAGAGAAAACGGAAGAGAAACTTGTCTAATGATCAAAGATGGGCAATTTATAATTATTTACTGTCAAGAAGTGTCGATGGAAAGCTAAAACGAGATACGACAAAAGAAGTTTCAAATATATTTTCAATCCCTCTTCGAACAGTTCAACGGGTTTGGAAAAGAGGCAAAGAAACCTCGAAGGGGGCTTCGGTAGACGTCTCCCATAAAAGAACTAATAATTGTGGACGGAAGAGAATCCAAATTGATATGCATCGAGTGGCTGGAGTCGAGTTGAACAAGCGAACAATGTTGAGATCACTTGCTAATGCTTTGGAATTGAGTTGTACGACTTTATTTAGGTTAGTGAGACGAGGCCTTCTTTGGCGCCACTCAAACGCCATCAAACCATATCTAAGAGAAGAACACAAAAGAGCTCGTTTACAATTTTGCATATCGATGCTAGAACCAAACATCTTTTCTCATGAGCCGAAGTTTGTTAATATGTACAATATGGTGCATATTGATGAAAAATGATTTTATTTGACCAAAAAACGTGAAACTTATTATTTACTTCCTAACAAAGAAGAGCCCTCGCGAACTTGCCAAAGTAAGAATTTTATCACAAAGGTAATGTTTCTAGCTGCTATGGCTCGTCCAAGATTTGACGACGAAGGAAAGGAGGTTTTTTCGGGAAAAATAGGAATCTTTCCTTTTGTCAACATGCAACCAGCCCAGCGAAGAAGTAGAAACAGGGATGCAGGAACGTTGGAGATCAAACCGATTACCTTGGTTAAACGAGAGACTGTGAAAGCATATTTAATTGAAAAGGTTATACCTAAAATTCAAGAGTTGTGGCCGAGAGAGGATTTAGGGAAAACTATTTTCATTCAACAAGATAATGCAAGGACTCATGTCAATCCGAATGATCCAGAGTTTCAAATGTCTGGTTCACAAAATGGTTTTGACATTAGATTAGTATTTCAACCATCAAACTCTCCGGATTTAAATATATTGGATCTCGGGTTTTTCAGGTCAATTCAATCGTTACAGCATAAGACGCATGCGAAGAGTGCAGAAGATATTATTCATGCAGTTCAAGAATCTTTTGATAAATATTCTTCACGAAAACTGGAACATATTTTCCTGAGTTTGCAGCTGTGTATGCGAGAAATTATGAAAGTCGGAGGCGCCAACAAGTACAAAATTCCTCATATTAATAAGGCTAAACTAGAAAATGAGGGTCATCTTCCGACACAGATTACTTGTGACTCGGCCCTAGTAGAGAGTGTAATGAATAAGTTAGCACAAGTCTAGTGATTTAGCCATTGTTTTTAATTTATTTTGTGGATTCAGACATATTGATATATTGTGTGTGGTATGCATTTTTTGAATTTGGTTTTCATTAGTTATAATTATTGCCTTTTTTTTTAATGAATTAATATCTTAGTTTAAGTGGTGGTTTATTAACCTGTTCAAATTCCAGATGATTATGTGTAGTATTTGTTTAATAATCTGTCCACTATTTATCTTTATTTATTTATTTTTATTTTTTAAGGGTAATGTTGGATGTGGGAAGACCATTTTAGCATTTCTAGCATGCATGGAGGTGACTGGCTCGGGATATCAGACTGCATTTACGGTTCGAACTGAACTGTTAGCTATCCAGCATTACGACATTTTCGAAGTCAACTGTTTAATCTCAGGGGTGATTTATGTGATTTTCTAAGTCAACTGTTTTGTTGTATTTTGTCATTATCTCATGTTTAAAATTTAAACATCCATGATCTAATATTTTCATTTGGTTGTTTGTAATATTTATAAAGGTCGAGGGTTGGTTATTTGTAAGATTTTGAAAAGTTAAGGGATGTATTGAAAAAATATTTGAAATGTTAGTAATTTGTGAATGCTCTACTAACGTCAAACCTCGAGGATGGTTATTGTAATTATCCCATGTTTAAATTTAAACATCTTATGATCTAATAATCTCTGTTTGCTCTCTATTACTCCTTTTTTGTTATTGAATTGACTTTTATAGTCATTATGATTTCCTATTGCCGCTCTTTCAAAATAATGTTATGTCCATTTCGTAGTTGCTTCTCTTCATACTCTATACCTATGTGTTTAATCTTTTTTTTCCTCATATTAGTATGAGAAGATTAGCTGTAAACTTAAGCAGCAAATTTCTGTTATAAAGCCCGTTCTGGAGAATTTCAGGCTGAAGAAACAAGAGAGTATTAAAGAGATCTCCGGAATAGAATATCTTATTGCAAGGATATCTGCAGAAATATCAGGCAATGTATTGCTATAGTCGATGAGCAGCATCATTTTGGTGTTACATCCTTTCTTTAGTATTATCTTTTTTTATAGTAATATCCTTTTATTAAAAAAATATTACGAATAACCCCAATTTTTTGTCTTACATTTTATATTTACATCCTTCAATTTCTCAAAGTATCACAAATATCCAAACCAAAAGTTGGGGTTGTTTGTAATATTTTAAAAGTTGAGGTGTGTAATAGTAATATATTTGACGACGTAAGCAAATTCCGTTAGGTCAACTAACTGTCTGGGGCAGAATATGAGCGAAATCAAACCTCAAGGGTGGTTTTTGTAATTTTTAAAGTTAACTTCATTTTTTTTTCGTAAATACCACAAACCTTAGGGGTAGTTTTTGTATTATCCCTAATAATTGTGCTGTGGCTTTTGTGTTGATTTCTCTAATCCCCTATGATTATACTATTTTTTCTGTTTTTGATCAAATCTCATACTATTAGCGTCTACGACTTCGAGCTTGAAACAACTGAAGGTGCATTCAAAATCGTCAGACGAGAATATTCTTCAGGAAGATCACGTTGCTGCACTGGAAGTGTTGGAAAGCTCTTATCATTTTTTTATGTACTGATCTAATCATTTGTTACAAATATTTTAATAGTTGTCTCCTTATACTTGATTCTAACATATGTTTATTTGTCTGTTTTTGTAAGATGTACATTGGTGATTAAGCCATGGGGTTGTATAGATATGAAAATGTCAAGCTGTAACATCACTTTTATTTTTTCCACAATAATAGCAGACCATAAGCAATCATGGTGTTGTACATAGTGACGAATTACAATAATAGAGGACCGTTCAAAGTACGAGCAATTACACATCACGGATAAAGTAGCTTTAACGCTCGAATAGCAGAATCAATTGTTAACACACATAATAGCATATAATAACATTATTTCGTGGAGTAATCTTTAGGGGTGATAACGAGACCACGTCCCTTCCTAGCACCACGATAGATCGTCTCGACAGTGTCGATAAACTACTGCTTATCCTTCATGGCCCAATTGATCTTGTTGTTGTTTCCGGTACCAAGATCAATCATGATGTGTTTGTTCCTGAAGAAAAACATGACGGTCGCAAGGTTCGTACAGCTCATACATCGTGTTGAAATCAGGCACATACGTGATGTCGACGAGGTATATGACAGCAAAGTTCTTTAGCGTGTCAGCAACCGAAGATAGCACCTCGTCCATCGTGTTGAAATCAGGCCTGTAATTGTAATGTAAAATCAATAGTGTTGTACTCATAAACTAATAAAAATGAGTGAATGCCTACCTTCATACAGCCACATGCATAATAGCACGTAAACTAACCATAAAAATCTAAATTCCATATTCGTCGAAGAAACTAGAATAATGAAAACTAAATAATTTACAGAAAGTTGTAAATGAATAAATTACGAATCATGGATCAAAAACTCAACAATAAATAATCTATAAACTTACTGAGCAATTAAATTAAAACCAAAATTCTACTTGTATTGTTTTTATCATGTTCCGCACAATCTCACCCTGCTATCATCGAAAACAAAAACATAAAATGGCAGAAAATTGAAATAAAGTAAAACAATCAAAATTACCAGCAATCAATCAGCTATTAAATCAATTAACATTAGATTAGCACGCCTTAAACCCTCATAATAATGAGTTTAATTCAAGTAGAAAAAAATGGAAATTAAGAGTAGAAAGCTCACCTGAATAAACAGTTTAAATGTTAATTCCAATAATTGAAGTGTAGTTGTATAAATTGCTTTTCCTTTTTTTTTTCTCGAACAGAAAAGGGAAATATTTGATTTAGAAAAAAACTTTCGTGTAATTTTCTTATTTCTTTTGTTTTTCCTTTTTTTTTCGTGGAATTTACAGATGAACAAATGGACATGCAAAATTGTTTGTGACAGCATATAACATTCGATCATACTCCGTATATAACACACAAGATCACAAATGGAACATGTTATTTTTTGCCTAATGATGTACTTCTACTCAAATAATTCTCTTTTGGCAACACAAAACTACCAACAAAAGATTACAAGAAAATGTAAAAACTATAAATAAAAAAGTTATTGCCACAAAAATGTTTTTCCTTTCCACATCATGCAGAGACAAAGTTAGCTAATTCTCTATGGAATGTAATGATTCAACATCCAATTAACAAGAAAGATAGCTAATTATTTATGCATAGTTAGCTAAAGAGACAAGATATTAATAGATTACACACCACTGCTTTGAATAATTCCCATTAACAAGAAATCTACTAAAAAACAAGTAAAACAAAGCTTAAAAAAG
This sequence comes from Phtheirospermum japonicum, assembly GCA_014905375.1. Taxonomy (NCBI): domain Eukaryota; kingdom Viridiplantae; phylum Streptophyta; class Magnoliopsida; order Lamiales; family Orobanchaceae; genus Phtheirospermum; species Phtheirospermum japonicum. Next base: position 3,451,735 of record BMAC01000010.1, read on the forward strand.
TAATTAATTTGGGTAAATCACAACAAAATATAAACCAAATCATTTACCTGCATACAAGTTTCATCCCAGTCGTGGCCGAAACGGATGATGACGAGGCGTATCGTCTCGGCGAGGATTGCCTGATCGATGGCCCAGCCTCAGTGAAGATGCGGCAGCAGATACGACATCGTCTGGCAAAGCTTTTTGTGGAATAAGCTATAACAACACTTTATTTTGTGTTTAGTAGGCATTTCAGTTTAAATTCATCACAATATCATCTCCCCGTCGCAATGCAAATTCAAACCATGCATTTTGACTTGTGTGCAGAATATAAATCTTTTTCGAGCTCCTAAGTCAAAAAAAGTGTTCCGGGTGATCCTAAAAAAAAAACTAAAAAAAACATCTCCCCATCACAATCTTGCTCATTCTAATACTTTGTGTTGCTAAAATAATCTACTTCAATGAAAAAAAAGGAATGGAAATAAAGAAACAGTATCACACGATCGCACACACTCTAAAATTGGTCATATATATCTTCAATAATCATCATCAATCTTTCAACTCCTATTTTTCCAGAATACTACACTACACATATAATTAAAACAAAACAGTTCAAGCAACATAAAAGGGCGAAAAATATGCAACTCTGCAACAGTAACCTTTTATTATCATGATTGTAAATGTTTTGCAAAAGAGACACAATCGACACCGAAATACATGAAAAACAAATAATTCTACGTTAAATCTCACTCCAAGRTTTTASRAATACAATCATGAAYCTGTCACACTGCACCATCATACCACCATATCTAGACAAGAAAAAAGAAATTATTCTAACCAAGCAACTAAGAAAAGGTTAAAAAATAAGTGGCAATTTTCCAATCTTCAGCGGCTCGATACTTAGAAGTATTTTGAAAGAATGATTTTAAGCATTGAAACAATAACTTTTTGAATCTCCGGGTCGTCATGAAGCTCTTTATCGCCAATGTAAAACTTGTTCAAATCAAATTCATAACCATCATCTAAATTATTATTTTTTGATTCTTTCTCTTGCACCTTCACATTAATATCTCCGCCGGTCGTTAATTCCTTATCTTCATTCTCGTGCTTCACATCAACATTCATGGTGGATTTTGAGTTATTTTCATTTATTATGATTTCTACCCTCTATATATATAGTCGAATAACTTTGAAGTTTTGAAAATAAGGGATAGTTTCCACAAAAAAAATGGAGGGAAAATTTCGCACAACAAAGGAGGGAAAAAATTGGGTGAAATATTCGAAGAAAAAGAAATAATAGGAGAGGAAAATCGCAGAAAAAAGGGAAGGGAACGACGCGGAGAGTTTTGAAGAGTAAGAAGATTTTGATGTGCGGTAAATTGATACGCATGAGATATTTTAGGAGTCTGAGAGGGGCAGATTTGAGAAAAATTGTGAAAAATTATGCAAAATGATATCTAATGAGAAAACAAATTAATGAGTCCAAACGTCATTTAAATGAGAACGGAGGGAGTATTAGTGTATGTTGAGAATTTTATTCTTGGAAATAATTCCTTATTTAGTTGTTTGTCTTTCTTGGGCCCAAAATATATTAGGGAACTAGAATTAGGACTATAGAGTTGTTTCCTAAATTGTGTACAAGACTTTAATTATTACTAAATTGTGTTTAGGATTTGTTTTTAAGTATTTATCAAGTTTAAGATTCTAGGTTTGTCTATTTAAGACAAGGGGGTTCCTAAAGCTTGTATTTACGATCTTTACGCACGGAATTTTCCAAGAGAAGACGCACGACGCAAGACGCACGAACAAGAGCAAGAACACGAAGAACTACTTGGAGCCATTGATCGAGATTAACAAGCTCTTCGAAGTTGTGTGACCAATGGAGAAGATCTTGCCATTCCGGCAACAAGTATTTAGTATCAAGTTTATTGATATTTAGTTTTCATATATTACTTTATATTTTTGTATTGAACGTGAACAAGAAAGTAATATAGTTTTCGGGTTTGTACACCCAAGTTCACAAGTATTTTACTTGTGAACTGAATTTGTTCTATCGTGATCTTATCGTTTTATTCCGCTGCATATTTTTACTTTACTCTGGTCGATGTTGGTAATCAGTGTTGGACTGAATTTGTTCTATCGTGATCTTATCGTTTTATTCCGCTGCATATTTTTACTTTACTCTGGTCGATGTTGGTAATCAGTGTTGGTTAACATTAAATAACAACATCGTAAAACTGAAACTTATTTTCAAAACCATAGACCTTCTAATTTTACAGTGTAGAAATGACAATACAAAACGGTTTTTTTAGCTAATCTAGAATGGTGATAAGAAAATAAATAGTTCATAGTGAGCTGATATAAATGAACAACGAGCTCATATAAATTCTTCATTGATATTTTTCATACCTTTACAATAACAGACTATGCGGCTATTTATAGCAAATTTATAGCAATACTACTGGCTGCGGTAACTTTAAAATGAGTGGCTAGAAATGCTACAGTACATCTGACAACAACTACCTATAATATGTGGCCAATAATGTTACAGTACAACCAGCCAGCTGTAACAGCCTTGATTGTACTGAACTAGGTCTGATATCATCAGATGTAATGTAGGCTCCAAGTAATCTTATTGGGCTCTTATGACGACCTCACATCCAACCTATCCGTCGGCAGTCACCCGACCTCAAGTGATCAGGTCGCTGCTGCTCGGGTCGATACTTATGCGAACTAATGGAATCAGGTCGTTGATGTTCTGATCGACGCTCATGCGATCTCATGGAATAAGGTCTCTTATCAGCTTTAATATGCCCCCTTAATTTTATGCTGGCTCCAGGAAACTCACCCTATTTATTTCTGAGCCTGTCATAGAAATGTCCTGATAATGGTTTGGTCATAATGTCGACAACTTGGTCTATAGCTGGTACATGTCTTACTGCGATCACCTTTCCGAACACCTTTTCTCTTAATTATGAAGTGAAGGTCTAGTTCAAAATGTTTTATTCAATCATTGCTTATGGGGTTGACAGAGATAGAAATTGCTCCTAGATTATCCATCCAAACAATGCTAGGCTTAGCTTGCTTAATTCTCAACTCTTGCAGCAGAGACTTTATTCACATCACAAGTTGTTATGACCAAACTCCTGTACTCAGCTTCTGTAGAGGACCTTGAAATAGTAGGTTGTTTCTTTACTTTCCATGAAATCAGGTTTTTTCCAAAGAAAACACAAGATCCTGAGGTTGATCTTCTATCATCTATGTCAGATGCCCAATCTGCATCTGCATATGCCCAATCTGCATCTGCATATGCCCAATCTGCATCTGCATATGCCACTATGTCAAAATTGTTGCATTTGCTTAGTTTCAATCTATACTCTATGGTGCCACTTAAATATCTGATGATCCTTTTGACAACTTTCCAATGTTTGTGAGGGGGTTCTGCATGAATTGACTCACCTTGTTCACAACAAAGCTAATGTCACGTCTGGTTAGAGTAGCATATTGTAATGCACCAACAATTTTTATGTAGTAACTTGGATCCTCAATCGTCTGGCCAGAGAACTTTGAAATAGGAGGAGTGACCATCATAGGCGAGCTGACACCCTTTGCCCCCTTCATTCCTACTCTTTCAATGACCTCTTGAATGTATTTCTTTTGTTTGAGCAGGATACCATTGGATGTAGAGCAAACCTATATGCCTAAGAAGTAATGTAGAGGACCTAAATCCTTCAAAGAAAGATATTTTGCCAAACCAGAAATTACTGCATCAACTTCAGTGTCTTTACTTCCAGTGATGATGATGTCATCAACATAAACCATTATGATAGTGCAAGAATCTGCAGTATGTCTGATGTATAAGGAGGTGTCAGATTGAGAGATAGAGAAATTGAGAGAGGTGAGTGCATCTCCAAATTTACTGGTCCAAGCTCTAGAGGCCTCTTTTAAACCATATAGAGCTTTTCTCAACTTGCACACAAGATGTGGTGAATTTGGAGCTTCAAAACCTGATGGCTTTTCCATATAGATGTCTGAGTCAATATCTCCATTCAGGAAGGTATTATCAACATCTAGCTGCCTTAGTTTCCATCCCTTAGTGAGGGCCAAAGATAGGGTTATTCTGATGCTAGCAGGCTTTACTACAAGGCTATAAGTTTCATTGTAGTCTAGACCTGCAGAATGAGTATATCCCTTAGCTACTAGCTTGGCCTTGTATCTAGCAATTGATCCATCTGAGTTTCTCTTGATCTTGAATATCCATTTGCATCCAACTGGTTTTCTGTCAGTGGGAGCTCGCACGAGGTCCCATGTGCAATTTTTGAGAAGATCTTGATCTTATGAGGTCATGTCTTCTTTCCATTCTGGGATGCATAGTGCTTCTTGAACTGTTTTGGGCTCAACAACACTGTATGATATCATTTTGACATAAGCTTTAGGTTTGAAGATTTCTGATATAGACCTGGTTTGCATATGATGTGTACCTGCAATTGTCCGAACACTAGATGCATGGTTAGTGGCAGTAGGTATGCTATCATGCTCAATAGGTAAGTCTATAGTGATCTAACCAATGAGAATAGTGGAAGAGTGAGAGGATGTCTAAGAAGAAGGTGAGGGGGGTCTAGAGTTGTGAGAGACGGGAGGAGAGGAGGATGTTCACTTGAGGTCGTGACCTCATTACATGAGGTTGAAGTGTCCTGGATTTTGATCAGTGGTGTGTAATGAAAAGACTTGCTTATGTCAAGAGGAGGAGAAGTGTTAGGCTGTGTGTTATGGAAAGGGAATTTGTCCTCTTGGAATTGGACATGTCTTGTGATTATGATTTTGTTGGAGGGGAGAAGGATTTTGTAACCTTTGTGAAAAGTACTGTACCCAAGGAAAATACAAGGTTGGCTTCTAGGTTCAAGTTTGTTTTTATTGTAAGGTCTTAGGAAAGGAAAGCATAATCAGCCAAAATTTTTGAGGAAAGCGTAATCAGGTTTCTGTTTAGTGACAACCTCAAAGGGGGATTTGTAGTTCAGGATTTTACTTGGGGCTAGGTTTATGAGATAGGTGGAACTGGGAAAAGCTTCACTCCAATACTTTAGGGGGAGGTTGGATTTGAAAATCAAGGAAAGAAAAACTTCAATGATGTGTTTGTACTTTCTCTCAACCATTCCATTCTGTTCGGGGGTATAAGGGCGGGACAGGATGTGTTTTATCCCAACTTGATTAAGGGCGTCTTTTAATCCAATGAATTCTCCACCTCCATCCGAGTGAAAGGTTTTGATAAAGGTGTCAAACTGATTCTCAACAAGATTGAAGTGTATGAAGGCAGCCTTGGTATCTGATTTAACTTTGAGAAACCAAGTTTATCTGGAGGCATCATCAATGACGCGAATGTAATATCTGAAACCATTATGTGAAGTAACAGGAGATGGTCCCCAAACATCACTATGAATGAGATCAAGGATATTGTAGTTGTTTTGGTTTGTTTTGTAAAAAGGGAGTTTATACATCTTGGATTTCAGACAGTCAACACATAAAGAATCATCACTTTTATTTAAAACAGGTAAATTACAATGTGTCAGAGCTTTCTTACAACCTCAAAAGAAGGATAACCTAATTTAGAATGCCAAAGATCTGTGCCTAGTTTATTTCTGAGCTCTATAGCGTTGACACTTGATTGAAAGTTTGAAATGTGATGTTCTTGGGTGGGTGACAGTTGGAAGAGATAAATCCATCTTTAAGGTTCCCTTTGAGAAAAACAACTTTTGATACTTGATCCTTCACAAGACAAAAAGAGGAGTGAAATTCAAAGAAAATATTGTTGTCCTTGGCAAATTGAGATACACTGAGTAGGTTTCTGGTTATCTTAGGAACGTGAAGGAGATTGTTAAGGATAAAAGAATGGTGATGATCAACAACAGTTTTCACTACAGAATTACCATAATGAGCAATAGGCATACCTGCTCCACTAGTTGTCTGAATATTTTCTGAACCTTTGTGATTTGTGGCCATGTTGAGGTTGGACAACTCATAAGTCAAGTGATTTGTTGCTCCAAAGTCAGGGTACCAGTAATCTTGTCCTCCTTTTGTTTCTCCGTTTCCAAAGCTTGCTACATTGGCCACAAAATTTCCAGCTGATTGACCTCCTTGTTGAGTCTTGTTTCCTGAGTTCATCTGATAGTTGGAGTCAAACCTGTAGTAACACTTATCTGCAGTGTGATTGTTATATCCACATACTTGACATCTAGGTTTATTGGTTTCAAATCTTCCCCCTCTGCCTCTATATCCATTGCATCTTCCACCACTGCTTCTTCCTTTATTTCCTTGGAACTGATAGATATTTCTGCCTCTTCCTCTATTTCCAGGAAATGTTGTCTGTGTGGTGAGGCTCACACTAAATTGCGAATTATCAGTATCACCAAGGATTTCAATAGTCTCAATCCTGTTTCCAAAACTCACCAGCATAGAGTAAGCTTCCATCACAGTGACTCTTTCATGCCTAGTGGTGGTTGAAACAATCAGGGAATTGTACTAAGCACCTAAACCATTCGTTAGATACATAATCTGGTCATTTTCATTGGCTCTTTAACACCATTAGAACCCAACATATCACAAACAAACTTAATTTTGTTAAAATAATCCTTGATCTGCAGATTTCCTTTCTTAAGGGATTGGAGTTGGAGTTTAAGATGCATAATTTTAGCTCTGTTATAAATGGCAAAATTAGTTCTTAGGCAATTTCATATCTCACTTGCCTAACTCAGACCAACAGTTGTAACAAGAACACTTTCACCCAAAGAAGATAACAATAATGAGACAATCAATTGACCCTGTTTCATCTATTTAACATACGCAGGATTAACAGTGATACCTGATGATGATCCTTCATTAGTCACCTTATTTGGGATGACCTGCTCCCCATTGATGAACCCTTCTAGTCCATATCCTTGTATCGCTGCTAGAATCTATTGCTCCCATAGTAGAAAATTATTGTCATTCAATTGGATGCTCACCAACTGGCTTTGTATGAGTGGCTAGAGATGCTACAGTACATCTGACAACGACTACCTATAATATGTGGCCAATAATACTACAGTATAATCAGTCAGCTGTAACAGCCTTGATTGTACTGAACTAGGGTTGACATCATCAGATGTAGTGTAGGCTCCAAGTAATCTCATCGGGCTCTTATGACGACCTCGCATCCGACCTACCAGGTCGGCAGTCACCCGACCTCAAGTGATCAGGTCGCTGCTGCTTGGGTCGATACTCATGCGACCTCATAGAATAAGGTCGCTGCTACTTTGGTCGACGCATATGCGACCTCATGGAATCAGGTTGCTTATCAGCTTTAATAATTGCGGCATTCTAGATCGAGCTGTTTTAGAAAGTTTGAATTTCTAAAATGATTGTTTCACCCGGTTTAGATAGTTTGACTTTCTATAACAACTCGATACCCGTTCTAAAAAATATATTTACCGTTCAAAAAAAGTGATTTTTTAGATCGGGTTTTGAAAATGCATTTTAGAAAGTATGATATTTAGAACGAGTTTTCTTAAACCCATTTTAGAAGGTGGTAATTTTATTTTTTTTTAAATGAAATAAAACCAAGTGACAACCAATACACCAAAATCATCAATACTAAATATTATGCATATACTACCAACAAATACACAAAAATTAAATAAAAGTTAAATATTTATACACTTAGCTAAGATAAACACAATATTTAGTGCATATACTAATTAGTTCATCCATAAATACACCAAAATAATAAACATCAATAAAGAGTTTATCTAAAATAAAAAGTACAGCCAAAAAAATATTTTAAATCATTAACGCCGTCTCCCGTCATTTTCATAGATTAACCGGATTCCATTAGTTGAAAATAAAAACTCTGCGCACACATTAAGCCTGGATATACACATCAAACATTCGTCTCACAAGACTTTGAAAAGATAAGTTATTTCTGAATCCCCTGATTCTTGATTCGCTTCGAAAATTAATTTGCCGATTTTTGTACTTTGTCTACCGCAATTCACATGAAATGAATAGTAATCTGCCAAAATTAAAATAGCAATGCATTTAGTCCTTAAAAATAATAAAAATATCTAGTGGGACTAAAAGTTCAATTTTCTCTAATTATCCCAATAATGATATTCAACTGTAAACTGATTTCTCATCCTTTGAACAAGGACTCAAGCATTCGCTGCATTAAAATATAAAATAAAATGAAAAAAGAACAAACATGACGAATAGTTAATCGCAAAATCGAACCGCAATATTCGTAAATTACATACTACTAGCATTTTAGAGACTTACTTAGTGTTCACCCCATCATAGCTTCTGAATATATTTCTGAATTCAAGAAGGATAAGAATTGAAAAGAAAAACAATATAAATATATGATCACACAGTAGAAAACTTAAGGCTCACAGAGTTTCCCGACATGTCGACACAAAGCTTTCAGAAAAGTTATTGTAAAACAAATACATTTTGCTGCGAAAAAATGTAATATTGATTTTATATAAAATCTAGAAATATTAAAAAAAAATGGATTGATAAATGAGTAAATAAAAAGAATAAAATGTGAATAAATATAGTCATACACTTTTATATCTCTAATCATGATCCATTTTGGATTCAACCCAGTGAGAAAGTTACCAGTCAAATACCTAACTATTACAACAAATAATAATAATAATAATAATAATAATAATAATAAATCCTCTCTATATTACTAATCGAATCCCACTTGTATTTCCTGCTTCCACGTGGAGCATTGTGTGAATTTCTTTTCTTTCTGTCTTTTTTAATTTTCTTTTCTTTCTGTCTCTCTCTATCTTTTTTATTTATTTTTCCTTCCCGTTAATCAAGGTACACTAGAATAGTAGTTTTACACGTGACGCTTTAAACTTTTTTTTT